>JAZHYW010040965.1:0-13859 GCA_037355805.1 Ixodes ricinus | reverse complement strand
GGTGCCTGATATTGCTAATTTTGACCCATCCACTATTTGACCTTTTTATCATATATGGGAGTCCGACTGGAACTGCAATGTTACGTTCAGGTGCCTGATATTGCTAATTTTGACCCATCCACTATTTGACCTTTTTATCATATATGGGAGTCCGACTGGAACTGCAATGTTACGTTCAGGTGCCTGATATTGCTAATTTTGACCCATCCACTATTTGACCTTTTTATCATATATGGGAGTCCGACTGGAACTGCAATGTTACGTTCAGGTGCCTGATATTGCTAATTTTGACCCATCCACTATTTGACCTTTTTATCATATATGGGAGTCCGACTGGAACTGCAATGTTACGTTCAGGTGCCTGATATTGCTAATTTTGACCCATCCACTATTTGACCTTTTTATCATATATGGGAGTCCGACTGGAACTGCAATGTTACGTTCAGGTGCCTGATATTGCTAATTTTGACCCATCCACTATTTGACCTTTTTATCATATATGGGAGTCCGACTGGAACTGCAATGTTACGTTCAGGTGCCTGATATTGCTAATTTTGACCCATCCACTATTTGACCTTTTTATCATATATGGGAGTCCGACTGGAACTGCAATGTTACGTTCAGGTGCCTGATATTGCTAATTTTGACCCATCCACTATTTGACCTTTTTATCATATATGGGAGTCCGACTGGAACTGCAATGTTACGTTCAGGTGCCTGATATTGCTAATTTTGACCCATCCACTATTTGACCTTTTTATCATATATGGGAGTCCGACTGGAACTGCAATGTTACGTTCAGGTGCCTGATATTGCTAATTTTGACCCATCCACTATTTGACCTTTTTATCATATATGGGAGTCCGACTGGAACTGCAATGTTACGTTCAGGTGCCTGATATTGCTAATTTTGACCCATCCACTATTTGACCTTTTTATCATATATGGGAGTCCGACTGGAACTGCAATGTTACGTTCAGGTGCCTGATATTGCTAATTTTGACCCATCCACTATTTGACCTTTTTATCATATATGGGAGTCCGACTGGAACTGCAATGTTACGTTCAGGTGCCTGATATTGCTAATTTTGACCCATCCACTATTTGACCTTTTTATCATATATGGGAGTCCGACTGGAACTGCAATGTTACGTTCAGGTGCCTGATATTGCTAATTTTGACCCATCCACTATTTGAACTTTTTATCATATATGGGAGTCCGACTGGAACTGCAATGTTACGTTCAGGTGCCTGATATTGCTAATTTTGACCCATCCACTATTTGACCTTTTTATCATATATGGGAGTCCGACTGGAACTGCAATGTTACGTTCAGGTGCCTGATATTGCTAATTTTGACCCATCCACTATTTGACCTTTTTATCATATATGGGAGTCCGACTGGAACTGCAATGTTACTTTCAGGTGCCTGATATTGCTAATTTTGACCCATCACCTATTTGACCTTTTTATCATATATGGGAGTCCGACTGGAACTGCAATGTTACGTTCAGGTGCCTGATATTGCTAATTTTGACCCATCCACTATTTGACCTTTCTATCATATATGGGAGTCCGACTGGAACTGCAATGTTACGTTCAGGTGCCTGATATTGCTAATTTTGACCCATCCACTATTTGAACTTTTTATCATATATGGGAGTCCGACTGGAACTGCAATGTTACGTTCAGGTGCCTGATATTGCTAATTTTGACCCATCCACTATTTGACCTTTTTATCATATATGGGAGTCCGACTGGAACTGCAATGTTACGTTCAGGTGCCTGATATTGCTAATTTTGACCCATCCACTATTTGACCTTTTTATCATATATGGGAGTCCGACTGGAACTGCAATGTTACGTTCAGGTGCCTGATATTGCTAATTTTGACCCATCCACTATTTGACCTTTTTATCATATATGGGAGTCCGACTGGAACTGCAATGTTACGTTCAGGTGCCTGATATTGCTAATTTTGACCCATCCACTATTTGACCTTTTTATCATATATGGGAGTCCGACTGGAACTGCAATGTTACGTTCAGGTGCCTGATATTGCTAATTTTGACCCATCCACTATTTGACCTTTTTATCATATATGGGAGTCCGACTGGAACTGCAATGTTACGTTCAGGTGCCTGATATTGCTAATTTTGACCCATCCACTATTTGACCTTTTTATCATATATGGGAGTCCGACTGGAACTGCAATGTTACGTTCAGGTGCCTGATATTGCTAATTTTGACCCATCCACTATTTGACCTTTTTATCATATATGGGAGTCCGACTGGAACTGCAATGTTACGTTCAGGTGCCTGATATTGCTAATTTTGACCCATCCACTATTTGACCTTTTTATCATATAAGCATCAGAAGTTCTACCAGAGGTTACAATAGCAGTTTGACTTTACTAGGTTACAGTAAAAGTTGCCCCACCATGTTCGTGTGGAAATACCAGCAAGCTGGACTTGGATGCTACTGCAACTATCCGTGACTCTGACTATTGTACTTTTGAGTACTGTCGAGTCTGCGTTTCCTTCGTTGTCGTGCCTTAAATCCCAAAATATTGCGAAAAACTAAAATCTTTGAAAAAACACATTTTTTTGTTTGTTGTATATTCCATATATTACCTCCTCTGTAATTACGAGCACCTAATTCACCCGAAAAAATATGTTTAAAGAAATCTTTACTAAACCTCGGCGGCCCAAATCCGCACTCCAATCCGCAAAATCGAGCCGGACTTCGAGCAAATGTCCGCTCCCATTCAACTTGGCGGACAGTTGCCATTTTGGTCTTGTTTTGAAGTGGAGTTCCTTTCCTTCCATTTACCGGGGGTACGGAAGAGAAATTTGAGCGCTTATCTCTTTGTGTAGGCGTGGTCTCCTTCATGACAGCAGCTCACAAACAGCAGTCTTTCGTCCGTAAACGGAACACAAAACAGCAATTTGAAAACAAATAAAACGATCCCCAGTACCACCTGGTAGTCGGGGGCCGAGCTTCGTTGGAATGTCTGATGCCACAAGCCCGTCAGTAGCAGCGCCGGCGACGGCGCGGCGTGTCTGACAGAGCTGCCCAAGATAGGGCGGCGCTTGGCACAACTCTCAGTTCTAATACACCATACCTCGGGTATTCCAACTTGGCGGGATTATAACGCGTTGACGATAAAGCTGGCGCCACCTAGTGACGACGATCACAGTTACAGTACCCTTGGCCGTTTATGGGCCCGTGACGTTGCAAGCGTGACATCACGGGCAAATATCCCGACACGCATCGCTCCCGCCTCGATGGCCGCTTTTGAGCGCTCGCCAGAATCCATTGGTTGGATTGAAAAATATAGCCGTGCGCTGAAAATGCGAGCGTGCAATTATCCTTTAGGGGCATCGTGGGTCATATTTCACCCGTTTCAAAGTGCTCCGGGGGATATTTCAAGGAAGTTTCGATTCTGTACCCCTTTAAAACTTGGAGGATGCTTCAGCTTCGCCTTTAAGAGTGGAGCGTGATAGCTGAACGTATAAACTCACAGCTCTTTCTCAGGCCGTGCAAGCATCTCTCGTGGCCCAGTCAGTAGCGTGTCTGGCTCGCAACCCGAAGGGTTGTGGGTTCGAATCTACCTAAAATTCTTCAAATTGTTTCTTGAATGCAAATGAATGACTTCATAAAGTTAAATCCTTTGAGACATGCGGGGACCTTTAATTCGTATCACATGTCATGTTTTAATCACTTTCATTCCACGCATGACGTCACGTTTCATGCGAACAATGTGGGTTGTTTGAAATTCCCCACGCGAGGTCATGTAGCTGTGACGTCATGACCCTATCGACCAACCAGGATTTTCCGTCACAAAGCCACCGATGCCAACTTTTTTGCGACAAGAGCTCCTTAGCCGCTAACGCAATCAGATAGTGTCCGCTGCATAGTTTCGGCGAGATCGACGTTTCCCCGCCTCGTGGCTGCAAAGCCGTGATTGGTCAAAGTGTGCGTACAAGAAAGTGGGCTACTACCATTGGCCGCGACACTTGTTTTCACTTTGTTGCCATGGCTACCGCGGCTCCACAAGCTCGTCCGCGTCGTCTGCTTGCTTGCTCCGCGCTTTGTCAACTCAGCCCTCACTTCACTTTTCACCTTCTTTACGATCGTTTGCAGTGCTTTTGCTTTATTTATTACTTTCGCATGCTCTGCCCGTGCGTTTCGTAACCGCAGCGATGCGGGGACGAAGTACGGACGCTGGACGCGCTTGGCGCATGGAAGCGGTCCATAAGTTTCTTCCCATGGCGACCATTGGAAGTGGTTTGCTTCTGCGCGGACGCCACGCGACGCTAATCACGTCGGGGGGATTCCGATGGGGATTCTTCTCTACGACATTGGCCGTCCACACCAAAGACAGAAAACGGAACAACAAGAATGTGCGCTTCCAGCTACTCCCCCCAGGGCTAAAGGTTTGTTTCACGCTGGCGCAATTTTGCTTGCGATTTTCATCAGTCTCGATACACAACTGCCAACGTTGGGTAGCAGTACACCTAAAAAGTACTGGAAGTACAAAGCACGATATCAGCCCAGTAGCTTCCGCAAGCAATCCTTTAGTGAAGTGTCCTCTCCCAATATTTCAACCTCTCGCTTACTGGTCGGAGCCAGAAGTAGCGGGAGCTCGAAATGCTGCGGGAAAGCTGCCCCAGTACAAACGAAGCGACGCATCGTCTGATCGCGTTTCTGGTGAAAGTAAGTATCCCCTCCCAGTATTTCTTTGGAGTTGACAAAGCTTCATTTCACAATATAAATTTAATGAGTTCAAATTTGGGTAATGTACTTTGAAGTCGGGAGTTCCTCTGGTACTTTCCTCGAGAAAGTACCAGAAAAAAATACTTCAAGTAAAGTACAAGTTTATACTTAGGGAATGTAGTTCAAGTAAAGTGAAAGTTTTCTAAAACCTACTTAAAGCAACACCTTTAAGTACAATGTGTCGTAAAGTACTTCTGAACACTGACAACTGCTCCTAACACAGCGCAAAACCTCTCACCCTTGGTGTGCACAACATGTTTTTCGGAACAGCCATGATTCTTGAGGGCAACTGCAAAATATATAACGAGTCATGCACAATTGTAGCCAGTTCATACACACTGCCATTATAACTACTACACCAGGTTTCCAGTTCATGCAATCTACACTTTATACAATTAGGGTCAACATACAGCATATATTTCACTGTTATAAAACCGGCATCTGTCAGGTCAGCACGAGCAAGACATAAGACGACGAAAAGCATTTGAATAAAAAACCAAGAAAGCAGCATATAAAAAAATAAAACCTTACTTGTATTGTTATATGTTTATCCCTTTCCTAACTACCCATGTGAACTTAGACACTACAAGCATTCTGCGGCTCTTACGTCCGAAGTTTGAGAGGTCTGAATCGGAACACGGGAAGGGGACAATTGCCTTCCCTCCTCCTCCTCCCCTCTTCCCCCTCCCCTCCAACATTTTGAAAATTTATTGTAAACAATAGGGAGGGGCAGGAATAATTCGCCGCTCGCTTGCTCGCCATCGCCCCCATTTCCCAAATATTTTCCACGGCTCTAGGCTTTGTTACTATACAAACTCTCACTGCACAAACGAAAAAAGAAATTTTACTATTTTTCAATTTTTAAAATAAACACAAGCATCTATTCACTCTATACTGCAACCTAGAAGTACAGTAATGCCTCGTTATAACGAAATCGCTTTTTTCGAATTGTTGCTTTTATCAAAGTTCAATATAGTCCCGACCGAAATTTTTAACCGGAATATTCAAATTACGTCGGCGGCCGACCACGCTTATTACGAACGCCGCAAGCCGCCGAAGCATGCAAGCCTACACAGAGGCGCACAGGAGACCCCTAGCGTTCCTTCCCCTTCTCCACCGAGGCAAACAGGGAAAACGGAGTAAACGGGTGAAGGAGGGGCAAAGCGCGCAGAGCTGGCAGAGCGCTGCTTCCCGATGTCGATCGCACGGCGAGGGAGCGTGGCAAGCAGCAGAGTCAACGTTCTGACGCTACTATGGCCTAAGTCGAAATCGCCGAAAAATTCGACATACCGGCATCGGCTATTCTGACACTGTCCACCATATTTCAGAACAAGCGAGGCATATTGGACGGGTTTGAGAAGTTTCTCGTGCAGGAGAAAGCGGCCATAAGCCGAAGATGAAAGAACAGCCAACTGCTTCGCGAAAGTCGGATTTTCTCTCGCGAGCATGCTTGCTGAGCCGGCGCACTATCTCCATAGCTGCAACGATCTCTACAGTACTGTGTGAAAACATGATGGCAAAGCCACCGAGAATAGCTTTGATTCGTTCGCGCTTGTCAATGCGGACATTCACGTTGTTCGCTCCTGCCACGGATGCTGCGATCTTAGACCTTGCGTGAGGCCAGGGTAAACTTGAAGCGGCGTGCGGAGAAACACTTCGGCAAACACCGGCGACTGCGGAGAGGCGAAACATCCTACGGCTGCTTTGAAACAAAGTAAAGTGCAGCGGTGGTGACAGTGTTCTTGCTATGCCCTGGAACAGTTCGAGAAGAACTGATGCCCGGACGTAATTATCGGCAAACTCTACTTAATTATTTTCTTACTCGGTAAAGCTGCCGCGGGATGTTCATAACCAAGCTTCGTTTAATCAACTACACGTTCAGTGTTCCCCAACATTCCCGTCCACCTTCAAGGCTGCTGGCATTTTTTTTTTTTGGCTCCATCACTTTTATTGAAACCACTTATATTAAATTCTTTTTGCCGCCCCGTTCACTCGTTATAACGGGGATTACTGTAATACCTTTCAAAATAACAAAAGGAAAAACTTTTATAAAGAGCAACCAATACGGTCTGAGCTTCATCGACATATCAAAATAAATATTACCCACACCCGCTAAAATGACCAAGCATCATACAGTCAAACCCGTGTATAACGAACAGCAGGAAACGCTACGATTAGTTCGATATAACAAGTAGTTCGATATAGCAAAAACCATTTACAGCGAACTTCCACGATGCGTTCGTTCTAAGGCGAGAGCTTCTCTTTCTTTCTCGTCTCTTCGCTTCCTCCTTGTAACAACGCGCTATAAAGATTTCTTTTATTTCATGGGTGCAGAGTTTTTCTTTTCCTTTTTTTAGCTTTTCTTCCCTTCTGAATCGCTTCTCTTCATGAACAAATGCTTTGGTATGAAAAACTTTTTTTTTCTGTGCGTGCGGGCAGAGTGTATTTTTTAGACGACGAAAATAATCCCTGGAGAATGGGAACAAGTGGCAAAAGACAAACACAAATCTCCAAACACAGCTAGGTGACTGGTGCGCGACCGAAATTAATCCGCCTGGTCCGGAGTATCGAACCCGGGACCAGGCGGATCTCTTCGGTCGCGCACCAGTCACCTAGCTGTGTTTGGAGATTTGTTTGTCCTTGTCCCTCTTGTTCCCCTTCTCCAGGGATTGTTTTCGTCATTCTTGTCAGCTCGCTTGCATCATTGCATTTTAATTGTATTTTTAGCTTTCTCCCCTTCTGAATTGCTTCTCTTCGCTAAATTTTGTTCGCAATTTGAGCTTTTGGAATTTTCTTTCTTTCCTACTTCTTCTTTGGGGGCAAGGGACAGGCTGAAAGACGATTGTTCGCACGTTTTTGGAAGCCTTCCCGGGGGAAAAGTTTGATATAGCCAATATGTTGTTCGTTATAAAAGTACTTTTACATGCATATCTATTTAAACTTTCTGTGAGTTCGATATAGACAATAATTCGCTGTACGTGGGTTCGTTCTAAGCGGGTTTCACTGTAAACAGGAAGAAAACAAATAATTTACCTGCTGAGCGCCGTTGGACACGGCAAGATCCCGTCTGTCCGTCCTCCTAAAAGATGAATTGCAATTTATCATTTATGCGATCACCATCTTTACCAGGTCAAGGGTGATTAGAAAGTCATTTACAGGGATCCGACGGCCAACTCAGAGCCATAAAAAAATTCACCATAAATAAGCGGTGACACGCGATAAAGTGAGTGCCTTCCTTTCACACACAAACTACATTAGTACAGACATCAGAAAAATACAATAATCTGCAGCAGCACCTTCAAACACGTCTTCAATCTAAAAAAGTTGGATAATTCCTTTTCGGCAGTTGGGCTCTTCGTAGCTAAGTTTCTGTAAAAAAGCTAGCACCATTCATAAATACCTCCGTAGAAGCCCTGCAACCTTAGGTAGACATACATCTTGCACCGACCTAGAATTAAATCCTCAGTTTCAATTTAAACGCAAAATGAAAAGCGTATGTTAAGTATGCGAAGCCCGAATTCCCTACTCTCGTCCAGAGCGGACACCATGTCCCAGGACTGAGCCCTCAGTATCCCGCGAAATGGAGTCCTGAGCACAGCCCCTCTTTGCATCAGCTGCAATGACAACAGCGCAAAAAAAAAAAATTATGAAGACATATCATTCGACAGAACTGAAAAGACATAAAAACCCCGAAGGGTTAGAGTATGCAGGCCCTTCTCTCCTTTTTTACAAGTACACGTATGATTTCTGAAACGGAGTTCCAAGAGACAAGGAAAAGAACTGTTCTAGATACCTAAAGTTCTACTGACTAGAAAGCAACAAGTCGATTTGAGGACTCAATATGAACACTAATACTAGGGATCCACCAATCCAAGAGTTCTCCGAATCCAAAAGTTCCACTTATCAAAGTTCCAAATTAATAGGATTCTACTCTAGCTAAGGCTAATAAAGATCTCCGTTCAAAATCAATTTTAAAACAACACCGTTTAATTGACATCAACAGCTACAGGTGAAATGATTCTGTCACTAGCTTCAATGCTCCAACAAATATAACTGATATCCAAACCAAGTTGACAATAGATAGACTGAAGTCTTGTTTCCATGGTTAGTATGTCACTGACATTATAAGACAAATACTTTGAAATAAATTGACAGATCTGAGCCTACCTATGTTGCAAACAAAACACAACTTTCATATTCATCCATACTGGTATACGTATGTTCGACACATCCCTTCAAACACTAGCTATTTGTTAAACGTAAAAATATCTTAAAAATGTATGGCAAATTGCCAGGCAATTGTGTTGCATATGTGAAACGTCCTAGCATGACACGTCTAGCCAGGTTTAGAAAGACGCCTCCGTTCACGGCGCTCTTCATCACATATTTAATTTATTGCGTGGCATGTGTACACTTGAAATGATAAACCTGGTGATCTTCCAGAACCTTCTAGCCCACTCCTCCTCTCCCACCTCGCCTACCTCTCCTCCTCACTCCACTTCTGGTCACATGACCTCCCATTAACCAATCAGCGCCGAGCATCTTCACTCCTCTCCACACGTCAACCAATCAGTGTGTCGAACCTCGCGGCCATGCTTTTATCCAGGCTTCACTTGTGGATTCATGGAATGCCAAACACCTAGCCAAAGATCATGTTAAAAATCTCCCCTAGTGCGTCAGAAAATGTAATAGTGCCAGATCTTTTACAAATGAAGTTAATGCCTTTCTGCGCATGTAAAATTAATTTCATAATGCACATCAGGCACACGATACAAAATTAAATTCATATTGTGTACAAAGTATAAGTACACATCACGACACACTAAATTCAGGCATGATTATCGACACTATTCAGCATGTTCATATGGCAGAGCATTAAGGGATGCCAAACTTTACCGGCTAAGTCAACGCCTAAGACATAGCAGTTCCCACCACACTTAGTAGTAATTACTGATAACAGCTTTCCAGGTGTGAAAGAGAAAAAAAGGCAATTGCTCATTTATTTAAATTGTTTTACGCAGTGCACCGGCATTGCTTCGGCCTCGCAAGGTCTACGAGGTTGCTTATTTCAAAACGCACAACGCAAACAACAGGGAGCCACAAATACGGCAAAGAAATTATAAGAAAAACCTGAGGAAGCTATTGCCATGGTCCCTAGATTAACTACTGGTCTGAAAACTTCGGTGGTTCCTGTACTAGTAAATTTTGTCACCACAAGCGGCGCTGATGCGCGTAGAGTAAAAAATAAAGTACAAAGAAACAAAATATTATAAAATATCTATGAAAACTAACTTCTTTTTTTCTTTTTATAGCAGACATAGCTTTTTTTTGTGTGTGTGTGGCGTTTTAGTTTTTCTTTTTCAAAATAATACGACCTCTAGGTATCAAATATGGTTGGCATTACTGAATTGTACACCTTTTCCACGGGTGCGTAGAATTGTACGAAGGAGTAGACGCGATACGTTCGGCAACTTTTTCCGCACCAGCTTCTCCGAACCCACGTCCATCCGTTAGGTTCTCCGGGCGGGTAGAGTTAACATAATAAGCTAGAGGGAAAGGTCCCATACATTTCGGCCACTTCAGAATGGCGGGGCTCAGACGCAGACAGCGGTGCTCCCGATGGGACCGTACTGATGGTGACAGTTTGATTTACACAAAAAGAAGCAGGAAAACATCACTTATAGGGTCTGCATTCAGTGCTCTTCTTCCTTCATCTCGCATAAGAACACTGGCAGTATGGACTGTATAGAAATAAATGGAGTCGACGAGCGCTTGAACAACTTCGACTCGTCGGGTGAAACGAACATGCCCAACCTTTCGTACACTTCCTTTTATTGCTTTTCTATTGCTCTCTTTCTCACTCTTTTTCTTGGGACCACCCGGGGCGGTCCGATTGGTTGACACCTAACGTCGGCAGCGTGACTTTCGTGCTTCAATTTGTCCATAAGAAAATTGGATTTCGGTCCCTGGGAGAAAAGGGTGCTTTAGATTGTCCCTAGGGAAGAACCTGGATTTCAGTCCCTGGAGAAAACGGGTGCTCCAGCTTGTCCCTAGGGAAAACTTTTCCCATAGCGTGACCAAGGACAGTGGTACTACCAAAGAACAAATCAGACTCGCCGGGGTGCTGCTGTTGGTGGGACCCTGGCAACGCTTGCTTCCCAGCATCGCCTCTTGGCAAATTGGCAACGACGAAAGCCCCGCCGGTGACACGCATCGCTCGTCGAAGACGCCTTCGTCGCTCTCCAAGGCTCCCTCACGCGTTGCAGCCACAAGCCGAGCCAAGGAGGGGATCGGAAGGGGACGACGAAGAACTGCCCGTTAGGGTCACCGAAGTCATCGAGGTGGTGAGGGAGGCTTCAGCTTCCAGGGACAGCAGGTTGTCTCTCAGGCTGAGCAAAAAAAAAGGTATCGGGAAAAACTTGCCACGGCCCTTACCCGCCAAGTGCTGTGATGCATGAAATGCAGTGGAGTGAAACACCTTTTCAACAATTTGCGAGGGACCACAAGAAAAGTTTGCTTCGGTGAAAGTGCGCTCGACTGCATGCATTGGACGCAATGGGAAGTTTTGCTGGGGAATTTTATCAAAGTTTCGTTCATCCGAAGTTTGTTCAACTGGAGTTTGTTCAAATGATATTCCACGCTTTAATAGACGTCGAACAGCCGTCTCGGCAAGTGAACGAGAACATATAGTTTGTTGATCGACATCACGTGATTGCGTCGCACGATGCCAGGTCGCATGATGCGACGTCACGGTGTCAAGTCGTAGTGTCGGATGATGTCAATTTTCCTGCAAAATTTAGTAGAGAAATTGACATCATACTGCTGCAGTTGGAAAAAGTATTGACAAACATAAAACTAAAAATAAAGGGTCTAATTGGCAAACTTGTGCCAGAAACAAAAGAATGAACGAGCGTCGAGAAAGCAGCAGCGAGCGTCGAGGTGTTGGCGTGACAGCTGGATACGCGAGAGCCCGAAAGTGGGTCAGCAAGGCTGTCTGGGTTCCTTATCTTTTACATTTGGTATCTCAAACATTCTGTTTAGAATGTTCAAGACTGATTCAGGCAAGGCCATGTTAGCTTCTTATCTTCTACACTCAACATCTTGAACCTAGAATGTTCCAGTGTTGATCGCTTGGAGCAAGAGTAAGCGTGAATTTTCTAGAAGTATAAAGAAGTGTTCCTCTTGACCATCCACGTGGCAATGACATACACCGATTCAATTTTCCGATTAGATTTAGCGGGGAAACGATTCCCACATGACCAATAACGTGTGACGCGACCTGAATGGGCGTATGATTGAACACCAATCAAATTTCTCGCTAAAATTTAGCAGGGAAGCGCACCGACAGATGGATGGACGGACGGACAGACCACATTATGGGAGTAAGAAGGTTCCTTTCAAAAACATTCAATTTAATTTTTTTTTAAAGGATTCTTAGTCAGAATTTTGACCTTAACGCCGCTTTTAAAGTATCCCAACTTTTTTCAGGTTTTCTTCCCCAACCATTTTGGGTGAAACTCCTGAACTGATTAGGTACTCGAAATCCAAAATGCCTGAAAGTTGTCAATGATGGAAGCAGGCAGGATCTCTCTGTAGGGAAGACTGATTTTAAGAGAAAATAAAGGTATATAATATATATATGTGAAGCAAGGCTGAAGTATGTCTGTAATAGCTAGCGCATCTCTTTGAAGTGTCAGTACAGTGGATATAATCATATTGAAGATTTTCTCCTACTAGAAAAAAAGCTAAATTCATTATAGAGATGGTTTTCATTGCAGTTACGTATTGCAAATGCTACTTTTACTTTTGGCACACCCGTTTTTGTACACCATAAATGACCGGTATTTTTGGAAGTCACTGAATTTTCCGCAAATACGACAACTTGTAAGGCCGACAATTAAAGTGTATTAGAGAGTGGTATACAAGTGGGACTCTGTCACCATCAGGGCGGATCAGAACTCCGTTTTGGGGGGGGCGGAAAATTTGTAATGATACTATTCTCCCATTCTTCGTGTGCACCAGGGGTTTACCCATGTCAAATTGCCCTCCGAGAAGGGGGGAGGGGGAGGATCGACGTTGTTTGGGGGCGGCTGCTGCCCCGTCGCCCCTGGATCCGCCACTGGTCACCATTACTACTATGTTAGCAGTACCTACCGCGAGTTCTCGCTCTGGAGTTTGCACAGTTTTCGCTCGAGTTCAGCCTTCTCTTGCTTCAGAGACTGTAAAGCACAAGCAAATGTAGTTGAGCCAACCAAAAAGAAAAAGGAATTGAAATAATGCACTGAAAAAAAAATTTTATACTAATACTACCTTGATAGACTTGGAGATCTCGACCACAGTCAAGGCACTGCTCTCAAGCTTGGAGGACTCCTGCGCAAACAAAGCAAAGCAGTTCCCGGATGAGCATAGAGGCAACATGAGCCTGGGTGGCACAAGAGCTGATGATAGCAAAAACAATAAATGAAAAATAAACTGTTGGTAACATTCGTAGGAACAAAAAATAGCGATGGGGCTGTTATCGCTGAGGTGTGCAACCGGTTTGATACCATGTGTGTGTGCAACGTTGCAAAGCTCGGGTACTGACCCAAGCCAATCTGAGCAAGTACCTCATGGCTACTTAAATAAAAACACAAAAGTATTACCAAAATGATGACGTGCAGACAGAGCGCTAAAAAAGCCCGTAAAAAATATGGCGAAGCGAAAGGTATCCGTAACGACAAGTGATGCAGCAAGGGTATGAATATGGTGAAGCAAAGTTGAAGTGTATTGCTTTTAATACAGGTATAGGCACTTGAAGTGCTAATATAAATTACACGAGTACACTTAAGACTGCTTATGTGGAGGAAGGCGAAAGCATGTATACCGTAGTCCCGCAGGAGAAAGTTTTAGAGCAATGTTTCTACACATATTAAAGTTTAGGATGACGTATAGGGAGACGCCGAGGACGGGCGCCTAGGACGACCTCTCGGACGACATCAAGGGCGACGTCTAGGACGACTTCTAGGACGACGTCTAGGACGACGTCCAAGAACGACGTCTTGGACGACTTCTAGGACAACCTTAAGGATGACGTCAAGGA
>JAZHYW010040964.1:0-14494 GCA_037355805.1 Ixodes ricinus | reverse complement strand
GCGTCTGTAATGCGGCGAAGCCGGCGCGACGAGACCCCAATCTTTTAGATGCGGAGCATCTCTTGCTCGGGTCTATGTCCCGCGGCGTCGTAGTCCGCACTCACACTACGCATGCGCAACTCTCCTCCTTCCCTCTCTCCAACAGCTGCGCGTTACTCTCTCCGCTCTCTCTCTCTACCAGCTGCGTGCACTTCGCGTGCGTTCGCTTCTACTCACACCGCACGCGCATGCGTAACTCTCCTCCTCTAGTCTCCTCTCCTTCAAGTGTGAATATAAGCAGCGGTAGCGCGCTGCGCGCATTTCCCCGGAGGAGTGAAAGGAGGATAGTTTTGGGCGCGCGGGTCGCAGCGCCACGCCAGGGCTTTCCAGTGGGGTGGGCTTTCCCGCAACTCTGCGGCTGTCGTCTGCTAGCGTTTCTCGGCCGCTCGCGTCCGCCGCAGCCCAAATCCGGCCGGCCAAAAGAAATCAGTCAAGAAGGGAATAAATTAATTACGATCCGCGATGCTCCGCATCACCCCATGGTTCCCCTCGGGAAGATGGTGTAATTTTTTACGCTGTTTTTACTTGCGGATTTATTTATTTGGTACTTAAAATTACTTTACCCCGTATTGCCCTGTGTAACCTTCTGCCAGGCACGAATACATATTCGGCTCAGCGATTTCCAGCCGTCGGACAAACGTGAGCCATCCGCGGTTTCTCAATACATCGTCTCTCGTTCGGCGCGCCTAAGACGCGAGAAGAAACCAGCATGACGAAAGCAGTCTTCTTTTCTTTTTTTTGAATACCAGATTTTCACAATTTTAGTTGGAACCTACAATCAATGAAACCACGTAACTAAGCAGATAGCTAATGACTGAGAAAGATTAGCATAGCCTCATCGTGATGAAACAATGTAACTAAGCAGATACTAGCTAATGACTAAGAAAGATCAGCATAGCCTTATCGTCATTCATGAAGAATAAAGAGGCGTTAAAGCGGTACTCCGCCGATTTTTGAGCTACCTCAGCTAACTATATTTTCTGACTCCCCGGCCTTTACCCTTTCCGGTATGCTATTTAGTATCGCTGAAATTCATAATAGTTACTGCGAAATCGGCAAATGAAAATGATGCAAAAACCAACATTCAAATATACCCGCACTTTTCAGTGCCGTGACGTCAGTGGAAGGGCAGGCTTGCCAGTCGAGCGAGCAGTCTAAAAAATAGAATATGCCAATCATTTGTTCCGTGCTGGAGCGCGGGGACTGGAGCGAGCTTCCAAAGCATTCATTTGACACCATGAAACTGCTTCGAATCAGTTGGGAACAAATTCTACAGTCCAAAGAGTGATCCCCTGCACTTCCACTGACGTCACTTTTCGTTGTTGCCAGTAGAGACTTTCAGTTTGAAAAACACGGTGAGGACCAAAATTGTAAATTCAATAACTTTGTGAAAAAAAATTATTTTGACCTAATATTTGGGATACTATTTTGGCGATGTTGTTTGGCGAGTTTAGCAAAATTTCAAGCAAATCGGGGACCATGAAGAAATCGGCGGAGTACCCCTTTAACGCGGGGGCACGACACGCAAGACCTTGGGCAACAACTTTTCCGCTCGACCTCGTGAAAAGTAAATGGCACAAAAGTTGCAAAAGCTCTTCTCCTTGCTTCCCATAACTTGGCAAACGGTGAGGGCCCAGAGAGTTAATCAGCGTGTTGGAGGGAGATGTGCGACCACAAAGTCACGGGTGGCAAAGGGGAAAGCCACTTTTTGTGCGAATTTCGAGCGACGGGCTAATCCTCTAAGGGAAGAAAAGGAGCAATGTCTGGGACGCACGACAGAAGGTCCACGTGAGAGGGAATTCCTCCTTCCCCTCTTCTCCAACTGCATGGGCTAAGCTCCCAACCCTGCACCTTTGGTAGGCGCTGTCACGTGCTTCACCTCTGTTGCTCCGACCAGCCACAGAGGGGCCTTAGCGTTCGCTCTTTGCCGACTTACGGTGAAAAGAAGTGAACTGTATTTTCCACACTGCTGTTGCTGTTGCAGCCTCACACTGCTTTAATGCATTCTGCATCTCATTCGCACGTGCTCTCATGTGAAGAAGGCACCAAACGGAGCCACGTGCTCGTGAAATTACCCACAGCGCCGTAGCGCCGTAGAAACCGCGTTAGCATAAAAGCGTTGACATCAAGAAAGGGCAGGGCCTGGACCATTCATTTGGTCTGCAGCATGTAATAAATAAATAAATAATAAAAAGGAAGAAATCACTTACTGGAAGCTGACGTCACCAGCAATTCCTTCGTGGCTTCCGAAACTGAACAGCGACGCACCCAGGGCGGACAGCGATTCTGGACAACACGGAACGTATACGGAAGGAGAAGAAAGAAGGACAAACGTACGAAGCCAAGATTAAGACACACGTTTTTTCTTCCGGCACGAGTAGAAGCCAAAAGACAAACTGAAGCGATTTTATTCAAATAAAATTGCGTGCCTGTAGAACCATGGCATTTCCAACTCTAAATTAATTTTATTTATGTGCATGAATACTCTCCATCCAGTAACACTTTAATCTCTCTGCTAGTGTGCGTGGGTAAATTTGATTAAATGTGACCACAAAACAATTTTTCTGTTGAAGAAAATCACTTGCGGTACCCCCGAACTTGTGCAGCGAGACAGCAATAATAATCTTAATTTGAGGGGGGATATAGAGGATGAAAATGTTTTACTCGTTTATGTGTCCGCAAAGCCAATCAAAGAGGTGGATCGGCTTGCAATGATAAATTGTCACTTTCTTTTACATTCTTAGAAATCTAGATTTTTTTGTTTTGTTTCATGTGTAGAATGTATGAGACAAAGCAACTTACAAGAAATTGTGCCCAATGGAGTTTAACAACCCGTAAAACAAAGCCATAAAGGAGACAACTACCTTAAGGCGAAAAAGTTTTGACACACACATAGAACTCGAAAACAAAAAGAGAACAATAGTAAAACGTAGGTGTCTTCACAGACAACACTACAGCATGTAAACTAACGCTTTTAAGTAGAATTGTGCAAACGGTGGTCTGAATTGAATAGCGCTGCGTCATTCATAGCTTTGACAATGCAAGGGAAAGCCAAGACAACCGATTCTTTCAACACGGCAAAAGCTATGGATGACGCTCCGCTATTCGATTCGAACCACTATTCGCACACTCCAACTTTTAAGGCCCTTTTAGATGGCCCGCGAAAATCGGTTTCTAAACGCATCGTGCTGCGATTTATAACAGAGGGGCAAGCGGGTGGTGAAAGTTTACAGTGAAAAAAATCAAGGAATGAGCGCAGCGTGGGGGCAGCGCCGGTTGATTCGGGTTGTGATAGCAGACGATCCCGCAAGAGGACCTGAATCGGCCGGCGCTCCCTTGACGCGGCATACAGAATCTGTCGGCAATACTTTTCACTACACGTGCATCGTCTGCGAATTGGCGGCGCAGATTGGCCAGAACAGGTTTCCGTTTCTTTTTTTCCTTCTTTTGAAAGAGGCAAGTTCATTTCTTAATTTTTCCACTGTGAGCTTCCACCACCTGCTTGCACCTCTGTAGTAAATTGCAGCGCAATGTGTTGAGAACAGAGATTTTTGCGGGCCACTTGAAGTGCCTCAAAAGCATTGTTTACAGGCTGTAGCTCTAAACACTTCTTCAAGGTGCTATGCCGACTAGCCCCCCTCCACCGAAAAAAGCCAAAGCGTTAGTGCTGCCAAGCACACTCGGAGAAAAGTTATTTCCAGATTATGAAGAAGCAGGGAGGTAGCCAAATGCCATGCTCAAGAAAGCAAGTGAATCAATATGCGCAGCATTGAACAGCATGCAGCCTTTAGTTGTCATGGCATAGTATAGTTCAAAGCATACAATAAAGCTGCTGGATTCAACCAGTATTACTACGATCGGGTATTGAACCCACTTCACAACTTCTGAGTAAATTTTAAATAAACTAAGAAAATTGTGTTTTCCCGAACATCGATAAACTTAGCGGTAACAACGGCAGTTTATTCTATTTATTTGAGTCTACGCAACATTTTGACCCGGTGTAGAACTCTCGACTTCTCCCGTAGGAAAGACGACATGTTTTTCATTTGCTAAAGCTTTGAAAAGGGAATACTGACACAAACAAAAACTCGCTTACTTTTTCGCGTTGAACACTAGATATTGACGTCAAGACACTCCCCGAATTTTCTTTTACCTGTTCAGTCACATTTGTACAGAGAAAACTGTGCATGGCAAGTTGCTAGAGCAATTGTGTTGCATACATGAAACGTTCCAGCATCGCAAACGTTTATATCGTCGTTAAGAGCACGTCTAGCCTGCTCAGCCAGACGCCTACGTTCACGGCGCTCTTCTTCAGATAATTTAACGCGTGGCATGCGTACACTTCAAATGATATACCTGGTGACTTTCCAGAACCTTTTAACCCACTCCACCTCTCCCACCTTGCCTCCTCGCCTACCTCTCCTCCTCACTCCACCCCTGGTCAAATGGCCTTCCCGTCAACCTATCAGCGCCGAGCACCTCACTCCTCCCCTCCACCCATCAACCGGTCGGCGTCTAGCCTCGCGTCCACGCTTTTATCCAGGCTTCCCTTTTGGGCTTCACGAAATGCTGAACACCCAGCCAAAGAATGTTTCACGTTAACATACCAAAGCCAGAGGACTGGTGTAGTGCACTGCGGCATCAAAAGTGCCCAAGAGTCACAGGGAGTTACTCCACGTGGACGGGAGGTCACTTTCCGCAACTCTGTGCTCGGAAGCTTTTTAGAGCAATGCGCTTTTGGTGTTTTGGTGGTCAATAAAGGTTATCCTCCATAGATTCTGTTGCTTTTACTTATGAATACGCGACTCAGATGATCTAGAACTGACAAAAATATTTTCTGCAATTTTTGGATAGAAAAAGAGCTTGATTTAGAACCGCAAATACTTTTTCTGCCGGGTGCAAGGATCAGTTCCAGCAGACAATCCCACCCTCCCTTGAAAGCATCTAATGACAGTGCTAACCTCTAGGGCACGATAACAGCACCCAACAAGTTCACTATTAGGGTTCCTAATTGCACCCAAAAATAAAACATTGACAATGGCGCCCAAAAGTAGTTTCCAACGACACTGTTGGGTAATACACGGCTGTTGTCACACCAGCAGCCATTGAAGTGGTCTTGCTGCCGAGCACACACTTCACACCACCGAATTCTCTCTGCTCGGCAAGAACGAGTGGGAATGGCCACCGTGCAACACGTATTATTCTCGACAACAGCAGCAGAAACGTCAGTTTTGTACGACAGTTACAAGCGTGGCCTTTAACGACAGCACCTGATAACTGTACCCAACAAGAGGCTCACGGCAGACCATCGTCTAATTATTCTTTGTAACTACAGAAACAAGTTTGCACTAGCTAACAGCTTCAGACAAGTGTACTAAACGACCGTACTCAAAAACATACTCAATCGAGTTCCCGATAACAGCATCACTTAATAATTCTCGACATACAGCACCAGAAAGAGAAGTTCCAGATGGCAGTGTTCAATGACGGTACCCCACCAAACACTGATACAACCCGTGCAACGTGTAAAACAGGTGTCAATCGGCAAGGCATGATTATGGCAATGACAGAAAAATTCGGAACCTAGAGCACAGGTTCTCAAACTGGGTTCCTAAGAACCGAGGGGTTCCCCAAAGTATTCTCGTGGTTCCCCAGAGTGCCCTTGAGGGTTCCCCAGAGTGACCTTGGGGTTCCCCAGATTGCCCTTCCCGAGATCCCCAATTTCCTCAATTGTCCCTCATGTAAAGTGTTTTCCTTTTTAGGGGGAGACACTTTTTCTTTACGAAAACAAAAAATACTAAAAAAAGAAATATGTTTTTGAAATATGTGCTTTAACGCGAAAGCGTTTAGGAGCTCATGTCGCAGAAAATCCGGTGTCGACGCCGGTGGGACCAAAAGATTCCATAACGCAACGCGCACAGTCACACGTGACGTCACACGCTGGCTGTGACGTCATGATCCTATCGACCCGACAAATTTAGCGGAAAATTTTCCCGCCAAATTTAGCAGAAAATTTTTCCACCAAATTTAGAGAAAAGTTATTCCGTCAAAATTTTAAAAACATTTTCCAAAAAATTTAGCAGAAAAATTTCTGCTATATTTAGCAGGAAACTTTCCTGCCAGATTTAGCATAAAATTCTCCCCCAAAATTAGCGCAAAATTTTCCGCTAAATTTAGCGGGTCGATAGGGTTACGGCAATTTGACATCACACGTCACGTGACATGACATCACTACATCACATGACATGACGTCACACTTGATGTCATGTGAAGTCACATGACACGGGACGGACACTGACGCTACCGACTAGACCATGCATGCACGCTTGCACGGCTTGGGAACAAGCGCGTGTTTATATAAGAACGCTTTGCAAACAGGGCCTGATAATGCTATCGCGTTCCACCCTTAAGCAGCTAAGCATAAGCGCCCAACAATTTCTTAAAGATTGACAGGCCTGAAGAACTTTTGTTAAATAAGTCTCTTAACTTAAAATATTGACTTGAAAACATAGTAAAATGGGTCTGCGCATGTTTTGCTATTATTTCAGAATGAACCATTTACACACTTTGCTTATTTATGGAAGCCATATATCCACCTGCACATATTCAGTCTTCATTAATTGTTTTTAAGGCAAAAGTCTTACTTTTCCTATTGAGTGAAAAAGCGGCATATATGGCCATAAAAATATGATTGAGCGGCACGCGCCGCTCAGTCATATGTTCAAGGACGACGCTGTCCTTGGCATCGTCCTTGAGGTAGTCCTAGGGGTCGTCCTAGACCTGAAGACGACTTTGTCCCATTACGTGAAAAGGCGGCGGCGGCGTGCCCGAAAGATGGCCATAAAAATATGTCATCAAGCACATGCCGCTCCACGCTCAGGTGCAGGAGAGTGATGTCACCGCCGGAGCGCCGTGTGCAAAAGGTGCACTTTAGACTTCACCTGTGCTTCGTGCGATGGACTGTGAGGCGACCGTGTCTACATCTATGGCCTCGACATCAGCAGCCGCGTCTGCATCAACGGCGGCTTTTGCAGGCAATTGTGGCCGCCCACACAAATATGCCACACCCTCCTCAATGTCTTCTGCTAGGCGTCGTTCTCAACGTCGTTCCTAGACGTCGTTCTTTAGGCGTTGTTCTCGACGTCGTCCTTAAGGTCGTCCTAGAGGCCGTTCTCACACGTCGTTCTTGTTGTCGTCCGCTCGGACGTCAAACTCCATGTCGTCCTAGGCGCCGTTCTTGACGTTGTCCTTAAGGTCGTCCTCGGCGTCATCCTCGATGTCGTCCCTAGATGCCGTACTTGGCATCGATCTCTAGGAAGTCGTCCTGACGTCGTCCTGTCGTCCAGACTTTAATATCTGTAGGAACATTACTTTGAAACATTTTCCCGCGGGACTATAATGATTTCGCCTTCCTACACGTAAGCAGCTAGTCTTGAGTGTCCTCCTGTAATTTTTTTCTCTGGTGGGTGCATGTGCAAGGCATCCAATAAGGGGTATACATAAATTAAATAAGTTTTTTTATATAGACGCCTACATAGTTCGTGCAATAAATAATGCTAAAACTGAAAAATTCAAAAGTCTAAGAACAAAAAGCTTAAATCGTCCAAGAGCTTTTATTTAAACCTTAGAGATTTCCACGGCTCTCTCAGTTTGCCGAGATTTGTTTATCTTCTGATTCAAACGTTTCAATTTGTCTTTGCGCTTCCTATAATTTTCTTGCAAACGAAACTCCTAACATTATGGAAACTAAATTAGACTACATCAAAACCAAACACATATTTGTCGTCCAATTATAAAGGCAGATAAGCTACTACGTAAATTTAACTTGAGTTGGATCCCAAGTTATATAAAATAAAGCTCTAGAAACAGAGTTGCCCCTTCAGTGTGGCCCTTTCAGCATGCCCCCTTTAGACAGAAATCCGGGCCCCACCTCCTTCTTGATGCATTACGACAAGCCAATCACTCGCTCCGTTCGCCCCCAAGCCAAGACTGCAGTGGGAGCTACGGGCCCGTCGGACCAATCAATCCTTTTATCACCCCACCCAGCTCTCTCCGCATGGTAATGGGCGGGAGCGTTATCACATGACAAAATTGTACGACTGGCGCAACTGGGACGTGAGCTTCTGCCGCAGTCTCAATTTAGGACTAAACAGCGTGTAATACGCACTATCGTTGTTTGGAGGACCTATAAGTCCTGCACCGCTGTACGTCTCAACGCCGAGATGGGGAACACCGGACGTTGGTCGAGGAGGATACCGGGGTTCCTCGAGGCCAAACCTTTTGAGAACCAATGACCTAGAGCCCCGCCCGGGAGTTAGTGGGTTAGGATAGACCCCTCACCTGAGGGGGAGCTGCCAGATTTAGCGGCACGCGAGGAGGTACGGACGCCGGCAGCGACTCATCACCGGCATCGCCGCCACCCACGTGGTCGGCCGGCGACACCATCCAGCACTCACTTGGGTCCCAGCAACAGCGGCAGTCCGACGCCGGACTCACTGCAGAGGAGAGACAAATTAGGGAACGCAGTTTCACCGTTGCTGTCGCCGGCTGCTACGGAGCCTGGACCGCACCTTAGGGGCCGACAAGCGGACTGGAAAAGAAAGCTCTCCCTTGATTTCTCCTTTCCGATCGAGAAGAGAGGGGGTTGTTTGCCTTCCTGCGGGGAAGGCTCAGAGACCCGTTCACGTGTCGAAGGGAGGAGAGAAGAGTGAGAGAGAGAACGGAGAGGAGGAAACTAAGAACCAGCTTTCTGCCTCCAGCAGATTCCGCAGGTCGGCCTTTATGGCTGGCTCAGGCGGTTGCGTTTGACTGTGATCGACTGCTTGTGACAGCTTATGGGGAGATAACACACTGGCACTAGTAACTATCAGGTAGCCCTGTTAAACTTTATATCTGCATACATTTTACGCATCATTCTGTGTACCGTAGCCGATCACAGTCAAGCGCATTGTTTGTCAGGTGCATTTACGTAGTTTGTCTTACCAAAAGGGGATGTAGAAACCACCTCATTCTTTTGAAAGATTACAATTCCATGGCGTAATAGAAAAGCAAAGAATATAAATATTTAGCGATTTGCAGCCGTGGGGTGAGCGCTTATGGGGACTAAAGCGTGACGCACACCTCAGTGCTTCGTAATAATGTATGAATATTGTCGTTTCAACGTGAGTAAATGCGTCAGAAACCTCGCATCATTGACAAAGTTGTACTAAATTCAGTTTTAGTGGCGCCATCTGCCCGAGATGAAAAAGCTTATTCCTCCTTGGAGCCTCACCCCGTTGCAACTACCCCCTTACAACGAGGCAAGCGCTTTGCACCCCCTCTCTCCCTCCCCCTCCACATCGCTGAGACCAACCTTCAAGGTTGCCATGTGAATCACAAGCCGAGGCTGCACGCGCTGGAATTCTCCGTCTCCCTAGTAACACGTCACTGTGCATGTGACTCGGAAGACGGCGTAAGAGTTGAGAGTAGTTTGGAGGCGCCTAAATTGTCAATTGTTCGATAATGTTTTAAAAAACAACTAACGTGTGCAGGCAAATTTGGTTTTCAGTTCTTTAATCCAGACGTGACAGCGAACAACTACCATCAATTATTTGACCGAAGGCCACATATCGCTGCACTACGTACACTACTCAGGAAGGGCAAACTTTTTAACGGTCAGTCTCATTTGTATGATACTTCCAGAGCATATTCATAGGTAAGAAAAAAGATGCCAGTGCAAAGTTTTAAATTTATAAGTTTATACTCCAAAGACTTATGTAAAAGTACATCAAATGAACACTGCAGCACCTGAGGAAAGCTATTGTTAGAAAAGGCAATGATAATGGCCAGCTCATTTGGTGAAACATACAATATAACATCAGTGCCATTCGGATATGGAAAGAAATTAACAGAAATTAGATCATTTTTAATTAAAAATAAAAATGTGAAAAAAAGTTAATTTTTTTGTGTGCTTTAAGTCGAAGATACTGCAGTTTTTCATAACAAATACCATGAAATTGCCAAAAGTAAGCTCATAGCCACATTCCTTACAACGTACCGGCTACACACAAATAATTCAACATCAAATTATAGTTTCCCTAAGTCGAGATTGATGCCAAAAATGAAACTGAAATAAACATGTTTGAAATTTCACAAAGCTGCACTTCAGAATTTATCTCAGAAAAAAAAAAAAAATCTTTAGTTACAGGAGCGAAATTTTCTGACAGCATCCATCTGGATATTTGAAAGCTGATTGCAGGGCTACCTGCTAAAATGTGACTCTTAAAAAATTAATTGCAATCTTAGGTACTGTCCCCCTTAATTCAAAAGTTATTGCAAAAATGGCTTATGAAGGCGATGCCAAAACCAACGTGAAAATTTTCCCGCACTTTCCAATGGCGTGACGTAACTAACGGGGAGGTTTGTGGTCGAGTAGGCGGTCAAGAAAACGGAGTACACAAGCACTCGTGTGTCAGGTGCGCGGGCCAGATGAATGCCAGGCACGAGCCAGATCAAACCCATTTGTGTATTGTCTCCCGCTTATACCTTCGGTATTTAACAATATTGCAAGTTAGTCTCGTGCTAATGAGTGTGAAGTGAGCTTCCACAGCATTTATTTCACAGCATCCAACTTTCTCTAAGTACACTCTCATTAACTCGAACTCCAGGAAGCCACAAATTTTGTTTGAATTATCAGAAATTCATCTAAATATGATGCAAGATAAAATTATGATTTGCCATATGAACGGCAACACATACAAAGCTGGTACTCAATGATTTTCTCTATGTAGGCCTACTGATCATGAGCAGGTATGCCACATATGAAACGTTTGTGAAATGCATGACATAAGTTTATGTATCCCTCAAAAATGCTGTTTATTGCGTACTGCTTAGACAGCACATGTCAACTCAAAACAAAATTAAGTTTGTTCATCAGGCCAAGAAGATGTCTAATGGGAACTATTTAGCTGGGGAGACATGAGCAATGAAAATGGGCACCGCGTGGCAGTTTTCATAGTAACTTGCGCAGACACTGTGACGCGGACCTGTGCCATGCCGCCACGTCACAGCGTACTGCTGCAAGTTGCCATGAAAATTTCCGCGTGGTGCCCGTTTTCATAGCTCATGTGTGCACTGCTTGGGCCCCGTTGAGTTCGCTTCTCACCGAGCACCGGTGCAGTGTGGAGAAGCAACACCCGCGGAAGCAAGCTCCGCGAGTGTTGCTGCGAGGCTCACGGGAAAGCTCCGCGGGCCTCTCTGCAGTGCACCGGTGCTTAGAGAAAAGAGCACTCAACAGGGCCGCGAGAACAAAAAGGATGAATTACACAAAAACGCCGTTCGAATTAAGCCGTCTATGAATACATTAAACATAGGGGACAACAAAATTTTAAATTTGTTTCAATTATCCAAAAGTACAAAATATCTGAGTTTGAATTATTGCGAAGCCTACAATCACTTGGGAACAAGTTCTATTGGTCAAACAGAGAATTCGTGCCTGCCACCAGAATCACTTTTTCAGTGTTGCCAGTAACAACTTCGCGAGAAAACAAAACATATTTTTACATAATACTTGGGTTACAAGTACAGCCTGTCTATTGATGTGTTTAGCCAAACTTAGAACAAATTGGCGATCAAGAAAAAACAGCAAAAAACCCTGGCAGAGTACTTGTTTGAGCAGAATGGAGTTCACTTGTCCCAGAACCCCCCCCAGGGTGACAGTTTTCGTCAAGAGCGATTGGGGATTAGGCTAGATGTCCAAGTCAGCTCCAACTCACTCCAGGCGTGACTCCTTCTGGAAGTGGTTCAGGAGCTCCCGAATCACCCTAGACGTGAGGACGTTCACCAGAACGTCCTTGCGGCCGGACCCAACGTCTTCCACGAGACCCTCGGCCTCGCTCTCGCGGCACAGGGCAGAGTGCACCCAGGTCAGCGTGCTCTCGTCCTGGGCGTCACAAAGGGGAAGGTGACTTTGAGTCGAGGTTCACTGTTCGGTCCTTCGTCTTTTTTAACATGGGTCTGTTGGATTGTAGAAAAGCATGTACTTAGTAGGCTAGTTAGCATGGCATACTCTGAGGATTACAGCTTTTCGGTGCTCGAATCCCCAGAATAAGGTTGCAACCCCGCCATCGGACAATGGCTGGGGATATAGGGATTTGTTGCGATACCTACAGACGCTTTTCATGCATCGGTAGCTCGAATCGCCACCAGATCGGCGCACCCTCCATGCCACAATTTTGCTGATCTCCGTGTGTCGTACTTGTTTCTGACTCTGTCCTCGTCCTTAGCTCATTTTATTAATTTCCCTAGACATGAACCAACTAGCCCACCAAAAGGTGTTACTGATCTCCAAATTTGATCGCACCTGCTCTTCCAGCCTGCAGAACACAACGCTTGTGGCCACCAGCGTGCTATGGGCTGACGCAATGGGGACACATAAGCCCGTCCGGCGGGCAAAACATGGTTGGTGGTCGTTCGCAAAAACAGTAGTGGCGGCATTGAAGTCATGTACCACACTCTGTGCACTAAACATGCCCCACTAGCGCCCATGGACTCTCCATGCTTAACGGCCTGTTCGATGCACCAATTTCCTAGGTGCATTTTGGATGCACCGATTCCCCAGTGGCATTTTGGATGCCCCGATTCCCCAATGAAAAAAAGAATGAAGAATGGCATGGACAATATTGCTTCAACACATCAATGGCTGTGCCATCGAAGCTACCAATGGTAAAGCGGAGCTGGTCAATTGCTAGCGATATGCCTAATTTACGCACTTTACGCCGAACGTCGTTGGTGCGCCTGTTTTTACAAGTGCAAAAAATCGTCTGCACAAGTAATTGTGACAGAAGTAGACATTTATTCTAATGCCTTAATAGCTGTCCCAAGAAGCACAATTGTTACGCATCAGAAAACTTGCTTGCTAAGCTACATCCTACACATTTCAGCAAATGTGAAATCGCTAACTGCTTTAAAGCTAATTCCACTTGTTAACCATTTTGTTCTTAGCCCAAGACTGAGGCATGAAAAGAGGAAAGTTTCAAAGTAGAAGAAAATGCAACAGTTGTTTGCTACACTCACTGTATTATCCACTTGTTGTTGTTATTGTTACACGGCAGATCGTTCTGGTAAGCTAATGCAAAATTGTCAAAACTTCTGAGTATTGCTCATCAATTATCAGATCACATCCTTGTGAAATCAATCCGATTCAAGAAATTAAAAAAGAGCTAGATAGGTTTAGATATAAAATAAAATGATTAACCGAAGGCACAAAATATAGAAACAACATATGAAGGATGCACTTAGTAAACTCTAACTAATTTCTTTGTCAAGGCCGACATTTCGAAGCCGGCTCGGCTCCTTGTTCACGGGTAACTGTATGTGGGCCCAGAGGTCGCAATCTGTCGTTGCTGTCTTCTATCTGCCGGTATTGTTTTCTTTCTCTTCTGTTTTTGTGTGTGATGCATCGCAGCCCATGCATATAGCTGCTTGGCAGACTTCCGGTGGGATAGATTCGGGTTGTTGTTTGTATTCTGTATGTACCAAGATTCTCATAAGAGCAGAGCCCCCCCCCCAGTTTCTTTCTCTGTCAAGGATAGAACTGCTGAAGGCAACGATGCGGCAGGTCTTCTCAGCATGGTCCGCCAGTGCATTGCCTCGGATGTCTTTCTTCTTCGCATCATACTCATGTCTGCGCAGATGTTCCGGAAAAGATATCTTCTGTCCCCCCACACAAGGCGCTGCCCTCCATTTTGTGTGCCCATGGTTTTTCTGGCCATCGACAATTAGCGAAGTCTGCTGCATCATCGGCCATCACGAGGAAAGAACTGGAGCACTAGAAGACGATTTAGCTCTCTTCAGGGTCAGCCCATCGTCCCTCATATTTTTAATGAGGGCTTCGTCGAAAACCTTTCGTCGAAAGTGCTCTTTCTGACCGAGACACTCGTTTTGGTGAAAGGAAGAAACTTCAACTTCACAACTGTATATCCTCCTCTTGCACTGACGGTAGCTTTCGTTGAGGAGGGTTCACACAAGCCAGAGCCTTGCACCCATGAAGAGCTCACTTGAAAGCCATTGGCGCACATTCAAGGGTAAACCAAAGAAGAGCATTTTAACTATAGCACAGAAGAAGGGTTCGCCCTCGGGAAGCTGAAGGAAGACAACAGCATCGTAATTCTCCCTGCCGACAAAGGAAATAGCACAGTGGTGTTGAACCGCGCTGACTGTGAAAAGAAGGTGCACAAACTTCTGAACACCAAGGTGTACACGATGCTACCGAAGGACCCAACATCAAAAATCCAAGGAATCTTAACAAGCACTTTACCATCTCTTCAATAAATATCCGCAGACTCAGGCCCTCTACCTGAATTTCAACTGCCGAAACGGCTCTACCTCTCCGTTCTACGGCATACCGAATATTCGCGAGCCTCCAATCCCGCTCTGCCCTGTAGCCGACTTCAAGACGCCACCATTACGAGCGCCG
>JAZHYW010040963.1:0-11686 GCA_037355805.1 Ixodes ricinus | reverse complement strand
CCCTAAGTAATCAATGCGTTCGATTTCTACCATTTCACGTGTTATCATAGCCTTGCTGTTTCCAATTCTAACGCATCTATCAAACAGTGGGGCACAACCGCATGCCCTGTAGTGTATGTCAAGAAAAGCCACCGCTGTATTTTTGCACGTTGTTGCAGCGTTCACAAAGCCAATCATTTAAGCAGCTGCTTTTTTCTAGTATGGTTAGGGTTACATGAATAAAGAGTAGTTAATCCAACTGTACTTTAAATTTACGATAATTCTTTTGTTCTGCCTTGGTATCAATGATACGGATGGATTGATCAATCAATCTGCCATGTTTAAAAATGCATGTGGTCATTTTTCCAGCTAGAGTAATTTAAATCAAATTAGTCTGATTTAAATAAAATATATATCATTATTTTAAATCATTATTTTTGCTTTGGTTGAGACGCGTGCACGTCTGAAATGAAATTATTATTAAATAAATATATTATTATTATTATTATTTTTTATAGAAAACAGAACCGATTGATAGCTTCTGGAAAGCGCGATCAAAGAAAAAAATTTACGCAAGCTTGATCACGCTGGCATACTCTGCAGGAGCACAGAGTGTGTCCACGCAGAAACTCCACACTTCAATACTTTTTAAAGGTTCGCTCCCCCCCCCCCCTCGGATAAATATAGCGAAGAAACCGAATGATTTTATTGGTAACGTGACGTCGATTTCCGCCGCTAAATCTAGCGTAGGAACTTAATCATATCCTTGGTCACGGGACATCGGGTTACGTTACGTCGATTTCCACTGCTAAATTTAGCGGGGAAACCTGTAGTTGTGTTTAGGCCACGTGACGCCAAGTCAGGACGTCAATTTCCCCGCTAGCGGCTAAACTGTGTAGTGCACCGAGCTTGCCGCTCCTTCTCGGCGCCCGTTCGTGACAATTTACCTACTCACAGGCAACGACCCATAAAACACATTCTGAATCGCTCTGTCAGGGGGCAACATCGTGCACGGCCAGCAGAACGTGGGTCAGAGCGTTCGTTAGTAAAAGAACGAGGCACGAAACTGCATAGAGTGCATAAAACATCCAGTTAGATGGGAACTTTGGGTTTCCATCTGTCATCTACCACACAAGAGACGCGGATCTCTCCAAGCCGCGCTCTTTACTGTGGCAATGGACCTCTTTGGCGAAAATCCCAAGAGGCTATGCGCGATAGTCCTGCACGCTTCCCCTTTCGCCTCGCAGCATCTACCACGTCACACTAAAGAGAGTGAGAGGGCAGGCGCTTGCCTCGCCTGCTCTCGCCCGCTTGCCGTGGCCTCCGAGGTGGCCTCTGCCGTCTGCTACAACGAGGGTGGGGAAAATAATGCGTTTGATTAAAATGAAATAAATCATCTGTTTTATGTAAATCAGATTTATTTGATTTAAATTCATGTAGCAAGGAAATCGGGATTTATTTTAAACATGGCAGACTGATTGATCGATTAGTTCGATTGCTGAAAACAACGTGGAACGAATGACTGTATCCCCAACAGGTGAATTAGCAACTTCTTATTGATGTTAATCCTGCCATACTAGAACAAAAGCAGCTTCCTTTTTAAGGTGAAACAAGTTCTTTGGCTAGGGTGGTTCGGCATTCCGTGAAGCCTGGATAAAGCGCGCGGCCGCGAGGCTCGACGCTGATTGGTTCACGGGTGGGAGAGGAGGAGTGAGGTGCTCGACGCTGATGGGTTAACGGGGAGGTCGTGTCACCAGAGGGGTAAGCGAGGAGCATACTAGGGAATCATCATTGTAGTTCGATCTGCTGTACTTGATAACTTACTTTGTACTTGTAATTGCTTGCTTTCGGCCAAAAGCACCATAATTGTACTTGTAATTACTTTCTAGCGTCAGTAATTGCAAAATGTTAGGAACAATTACTTTTGCAAGACTCTGCGGCACCGACGGAACCTCTCTCTGAAAGCCTCAGCGCTCGCACAAGCGGCCTAGCGCTCGGTGACACACTCGCACACATAGACACAGCGGTTATAGTAGACCGTGTTTCCCTCCGCTAGCCCTCCGCTACGAAGAAATCGCCACTGCGCCTGCGCGCCGATGGCCTTGGCTGTGAGTTCCGGGTAGCGGAGGGGCTTAGCGGACCGGGAAACACGGTCTACTATGACTCGCTACACGCGCACAACAAGAAATAGCGTAGCGTTGCTTGTTGTTCTGTAGCTCACACTCCGAGCTGGGAGACAATCCTTCTAGGAGTCTACCCTAACGGCGCGCCGGGCGGCACCTGTCTGCGGAGCGAGCAGAATATCTTAAGATACCAAAATATTGGAAGATACAAAATTAAGCTTTCCAGCTTTCAGCCGAGGTTGGGGATTTTAATTGTCTATGACGTTATTTTTCTTCTTTTTTTTTTTTTGCCGGGTTTTACGTTCCTCTTTTAGTGCCTTCGCTGCGTCGCACATTTGTTTCTTTGGTATCTACGTTTATTTCGTGTTGTTTTTACTTCGTATATTATTTGCATAAGCATTTTGGAGACTGACCTTCGCACCTGTGAATATTGTCACCATTGATTCGGAAGCCCCGATTCGGTTCTTGTAGATATTAGCCAGTATAAGTTCAACTCAACGTAAATAATTTACAATAACATGAAACGTTTGCATGTGAACGTGGTCGTATTAGCGCGTGTGGGCTGTAGTTTTATATGAACACTATTAAAATATTCAGACACGACTAAAATTGTCACATTTTTATTTGCCCGGCTAACACAATATAGTTCAACCCAATTTTACTTTAGCAATCTGGCGTCTTCGAGCATATAAATCCAACTTATTATTATTTATTGAAAATATAAGAATGTAGGACTTCATTACCCCAAACTGTCAAGTTCGATAATTAATTTAGCAATAATTAACAAAATGAAAGTACAATACGTGACATTTATACTGCGATGCTTAAGCCTCCTCGAACATTGCGGCAGGGAATGAAGAAATGCGTTATATTCTAAACAACTCATTTAAAGTTATATGGCCCAAGTCAGGTCGCTTTCAAAATAAGTAATGGTAAAGTAATTGCATTACTTTTCAAAAAGTCATTTGTAATTGTAATGAATAACTTTTCATATAGTAGTAATTGTAATTGTAGTTAAACTACTTTTGGAGCAAAGTAATTTACCCGTGTATGGCGAGGAGTAGTGAGGTAGGAGAGGAGGAGCTCCACCACCTGTGCGCACAGAGGGAGAGGAGCTCGAGAGTACGGAAGGCTCTGGAAGCTCGCCAGGTTTATCAGCCCGATTAGCGTGTAGTATCGCTTCGTTCTACGAACAAAGTGCTAAATATGAATACATCTTTTGAATTATTTTTCGCGGAAGATGTATGATTTAAATCATCCTACCAAAACTTGTGTGATTTAAATCACGAAGTAAATCATGACTGGAATCTTTTAATTTTTATACTCCACCCTGGCTACAACCGCGATTGTACCTAGTGTTCCCGACATTCCTTTCGGCGCCGCGGACGACGCTGCACGCTTTGCAAAAGATCTGTACTGTGTTCATCACACCCACGCACCGACATTCCCACGTAATTAACCCGCCCGAATGCGCTGCACAAAAATAGCAAAATAGACCCCTTTTTCGAAAGTGTGCGCCACCTAGTAGCCGATGCGCGACAAGTATCCGAGTCTGCCATTGTTCGGGCACGGACTCTGAGCATGTATTGGACACGAGCGCTGACGTCAGCGTTCGGCCTGAACTCCGGATTCAATCACACGCTTCGCGCCCAAGAAATAACGACGGCCAGTGTTGCTCGACGGGGTTTTTTTGAAAGAGGTGCATTGCCGTCGGTATTTGCTTTCTCATCTGCATTTAAAAGAACCCTAAAATTAATCCCCGCTTAAACTGGATGTCTGGGCGAAATACGGCGCCTGAATGGCAAATATTTTTGTATGGGACCGGCCTCATTTACAGCGACCTCGTTCTGTGCGGAGTCTTTTGTTATTTACAATCGTTTATGCCAGCTGCATGTTAAAATGCCGCCTGTGTGGTCCTTTCGCATACCTGCCCGAGATTAGATAAACATCGTCTGCTCCGATATTCAGCTGCGACTTAACCAAAAGTGCGTTCACCCCTCCGTTTCTTTTTACTTCGCGTCTAGCCAGAGCAACTGGCACGATATCGTTTACACTCATACAGCGATGTTACGTTGCTCTGAAATGACCCATATCGAAGATGCTTCGCCCCGCCAAATAGGAAAAAAACAGCAGCAACCCGCATCAACAACAACAACATACAACAAAAGTCGACCGCCTGCTATGGTCTGCTCTTTTCAAGAGCGAATGCAATTAGGCGAGACCGGCGAAACACTGCCACGGACCAGCGAGTCCCGATAAAGGGAGAGCTCGTCTCGCGAAGATTTCCTCGCACATTTGACGAGAGCAGGGTCCATCCTTCACTTGCTTATCTTTCCTTTCATTGGCCGCGTAACGTAACTAGCACACGTGACCGAGTGGGCCCTCCTGGCTGATCGGCTCCATGCGCTCATTAGTCCAGTTGTCCCAGATAGATACCCGTTGCATCGAGGCGCGCACGAGGAACCCCAGCAGAGCGGAATGCCCCCTGTTACTGTTCTAGTTCAAGGACGACAAAGGACCGCTTGCCGCTGTTTTTAATTGGGACCGGACGGGAAGAGCTACGGTGATGAAGGATTGACGTGACAACGTTACAACAAGTAATGCTTTTTTCTGTTTTTTTTTAAACACGTGGCACAGATTGGAACGAACGTCGTCGATTGATGTGGTTAGCCGGAGATTCAACTTGCCATGTGATTTAGGGTGTCTAAACTCGAGCACCTTCGACAAGAAACACGATGGCGGACTCTGCCTAACATAACAAGCCCATAGACGAAATCTCAAACGTAGCTGTCTTTTTTTAAGACTTCGCCCGCGCTGTATTTTGCCTGTTCTGATCTATCACTTTGCCCAAGTTTATAATCAAATTATGCAACGCTATATCATGTCCCTTCTTGCCCTTTTACAGTAAAATCTCAGTCTGCCAAACTCATAAAAGCGTTTGCTTGATTTCTGGTAAGTCACAGCCGTACACCAACCCAGTCTTGATGAAGAAGCGCGTTTATTCGTAATAGGTGTCCTGCACATGCAGAGCGCAGATTCTGCACATGCATCCACCGTTCAACAGCTAGTGCAATCGCCTATAGGTGTGACGTCACAGACGTAGCTTGTGACGTCAGAAACATGAGCTGGTGTAAGTATATGTCTTCGCTGCACAAGAGCAATGCGCTCAATGAAGTAGGGTCGAGAACGTTGATTCCGACGTCTTATTAAGAACGGAACACAAAATCGGAAAACTGACCTAAAATCGGGCAAATATGGGAACATTAAAAAAATCACTTCACGCTATTAAAAAAAAAAGAAAAAAAAGACGAGTTTATTTTTTTGTGCGCAAACCGCAAGTGCGTTTTTCCGATTTCCGTACCGCAAGCACTCACGTCCAAGAGAGCATGCAGGCGGGATTTTCTAGTGTAGACGCAGACACTACACGCCTCAAGGTTACAATATCGGTGTAAGGCGGAATTTGTACTTAAAAAAAAAAATGTGCCAATTTTTTTTTTTTAGTTTATATTTTAGGTACATTTACGCTCCAGGAGATTTTGCGAGCTCCTGGACCGTTGTGCATTAACACAAACTCGGTCACTTGAACCGAACTTCGTGTAGACTCTATCTATCCACACCATCCCAAAAACGCGCACCCGCGAAAGAAAAAAAAAAAGCGTCTGAAGAGACATTGCTCTATTTCGAGAACAATGGCGGAAACTGTGACGTCAACATCAAGCGGTGGTCCGTCTGGCGGGATCTCTTCAATGACCCGAAATAGAGCCGGATAAAATAGAGAGGAGAGGGGGGAGAAGAGGGGGAGGGGGCGAAATTGTTCGAGTGGCGCTTTTGAAGGGAGAAGCAATCATCGCGTTTTGAAACATCTCGCGAATCGTGCTGGCCATCGCACCCGAAGCGTGACACTCCGTACGATCCTCCGAACTAGCCAAGCCAAGCCAAGCACGGTTTCGGACACAAGGATAATGGCCGCCGCAGGGAGGGTGGCCGGAAAGGGTAGCTAAAGTAGGAGAATAGCAGACAAAAGAAAAAGAGAGAGAGAGAAAATATACGAGAGTCCGCCATTTCATATAGATCTCAGTACGCATGCGCCGATGGCTATGGTAATTCACCTGTCGTTAACACCTGCTAATGCCACACTGGATTTTGTTTTTGCTTTTGAGCATTTCTCTTCTATCCGTGCAAGTGCACGTGTCCGGACTCCGTTTGTATATGAAATAAGAGCAATAGCGTGATTAATTAATAGTTATTCGCATGCGTCTCAAACGATCGCCTGAATTTTTTTAATTTTTTGTATGCAATTTTATATTAAAACTTTAAAGCCTAATATCAAACATATTTATTTATTTACTTATTCCTAATACCTGATAATATCTTTTTTGACATTATATAAGGTGGGCTGTATACATGGGCGTACCAACTGGGGCGCAAGGGGGGCGCTTACCCCCCAGTTCTCAGAGGTGGGGGGGGGGGGTAAGCGCATGATTTGGCCCCCCCCCCCGAAACAGCCGCCACTGGGCAGGGCAAACACTAGCCGCCACAGGGATACCAAGGGCACCGCCCCCGGCCCTGGGGGGGGGGGGTTGGTCTGGCCCCCCACTCAAAAACAAGTTGGTACGCCACTCACTGTATACTGTCTGATAAAACGTGAATAGAAACAGGGGTCAAAGTAGTAGACATCCGTGTAAAATGGAAGAGGATCTATTGTAGTACATCACGCGCTGACTCGCATAAATAGTGTAATGAATAATATAGCAAAATTCATACTTTTAACACACACAGGTATCAAATAGGCACCAAAGACATAATGCTAGCAACACCCCAAATGTTTCACAAACAAAGCTTAAAATACTAAAATAATTAAAAAAAAAACACCATAGGGTCATTTCATGTCAAACGTCCCAGGCGTGACGCTATAGACCATCGCCGATACTTTCGAAAAAAATCACCGGTTTTTTTTTATATGTTAAATAGTCACTTGCATAAATATTTTCGTCCACAAAAATGTTTTGACCGCGCTGCTAGCGTTGTTTAGAAATTCCCGAAGAGGCGCGAAACTAGGCACAAGTAAAAAAATTGCCTAAAGTACAGATCTTTAGTTATTAACGCACAATTTTTCTGTCCGATTCTACTTGCATTGTTGCCTCATATGAGGCCCATTTTAAATAATATAGTGTAGTCTTTTTTGTTTTAATTGAACACAAAATGCTGAGGTTGTGCCGTTTTCGAGATATTTTTGTTTAAATTTGGGAGTCTGTATACCCGAGCAAGGAGTGTTTTCCGCATCTATTGTAGATATACTTCTTGTATGAAATAGCTTCCTACCGTTAAAAAAAGGAGGGGGGGGGGGTTCAAGATTCAAGGTTTAAGTTCAAGATTAAAAGAATTTGCATCTCGTCATTTTGACGCTGTTTATAGTGTCCCAGAGGATAAAGAAAACATCTCCTTCATTAAAAATGTCGCGATTCCGCTGCATAATCGCAAAGCAAAAGTCGAGCTTTTTCCTCCACCTGCAGCCGCGAGTGGTAGCCAGCCGAAGGAACTACGGCGAAAGCTTACGTGACCTCACTTCCGGCTCTAAGCTGCAGCATAACGCCCGCTAATGCTTCAGCAGAGTGAGGGAGAGGAAGCGTCCTCCGAAATAGCACACGGGAACCTACACATCACTCCGAATGACGTCACTAGGAGTGCAACCAGGTGTGACCCTGAAGACCGGGAGTGAGTGAAGAAATGTCACAAATGCCAATTGTTTTCTTTTTTACACAATTAGGACACGCAGGCGAAATCGGTTTTCTGTTTTTTTACTTTAGAAGTTTCAGAGGGTAACTTCCACAACTTTTTGACCGAAGACCAGAAATTGTTGCACCCCTCTTTTAAACGTGGAAGTGGAGAGATTGACCCCCCTATAGATATGTGCCCTAGATTTCCCTAGAAATTTGATGCTCAAATAATTGTGCCAAACATAATTGTTGCTCATATATTAAAAAAAAAAAAAAAAAGACTACGGAAAACGTAGAAATTAGGCAAGCCAATGTACGGTACCAAGAAAGATAAGAAGAAAAAAGAACAGACAAGGGTAAACGAAAAAGAGAACAAACACACAATTTCCTCTTTTTTGGTTGTTTCCTTGCTTCTGGGTTTTCTTCTGTACACCAGCTCGCCTGCGCATTAATTCTCATTTCACAGACTTTATGCGTTTGGCGTCTGCGACTTGCGTATCGAGAAATTGACAAGAAGAGTAAACCTTTTCACGTAACTGCCAGGCTCTATTTCACGTGCACACGACAATCGTACTAAAGTGTGCAGTTAACTGCATGCCACTGCCAGCTGGTGCCCTGCAGCCTCTGCGCGAACCACGAAACACATCTGGATTCGGAGACAGAAATCGCCAGTTGCGCCTGTTTACCAACGGTGTTCGAGAAAACAATGGAAAAACACGCGGGAAAAGAAAAAGAAAACAAAAATACCCGAGGGAAAAACGATTTAAAATATGATACCATTGTGGCAAGCACAAGAAAAAGAGAAGGAGGGAGAGAGAGAGAGATAAGAAAGAAAGGGAGAAGGCCAACTTTTATTCCCATGCCGGAGTGGTTGTTTCAAAAAATTACTTGCGTAATTGTCAACCTTTTAAGTTAAAAAAAAAGTGTGCGTGTGTAGCGTCACCTCGAAACCACTAAATCAGTCAATATTCTGGAGATTTGAGGCATGTGGAAAGCGCGGGGAGTGCGCTAAAGTTACCACTGCGAAACAGGCGTAACACTGGCAGTGCGAATGAAAAGATAATCATCTGCGTTTTTGGACTGCACGTTAAAGTATTAGTTAAGAAAAAGAATGGTGATAGAGAAAGTGTATTTGATGTATCGATTTCTTGCTGAAAGATGTATCCGCTAGTTTGTATCATCGTTATGGATGCGCGTTTTCGAACATCACGGTCGTCCCAATCGTGTTCCGCGTGCACTCGTACACCGGTCTTATTTCGGTCGTTTTTCCTCGGTCTTCGTTGCCCGCCTGAGTCTTGGTCAGCCGCAGGCTGATCGGGCTCGTCCAGGTGTCACGCAGCAGCATTTTAAATGCGCGTATAGCATATATAGGGCCAGCCCTAGTGCTTTTGTGCAACCCTGACGCTTACAGCCTTGATGGTGACGTGACGTCATGATGTCACGTGATACCTCGAGTTACGTGAAATCGTGACGTTCCAAAGGACATTAAGTTAGGATGCTCTTTAAAGTGCCTTTGGGATATCCCAAAAAGACAGGCAGTTCTTTTTTTCTTTTTCATCGTTGCCCCTTCTCAATGATGGTCATCATTTGAATCATCATATCGATTTGCAAACAGACGCCACTGTCGTTTTGCATTCAACGCGTTCACACCAAGCTGTTTCGTTTTTTACTACTACTACTACTACTTTGTTTGTATATATAATCCTGACGATTTTAGTATCTACACAAGATGAACCACATTGGCCACGAATGCAGTTTGCTGCTGCCTGCACGCCGAAAACTGCGGCAAGTGTTTTAACTGTCCTGAGCGCCGTGGCTTCGTTAAAGAGTCCGTGTCATTGTCCACAGCGCGCCATCATCGCCATCATCATCATCGCGGTCCGAGTATCGATTAACCTTCCTCCCTTTGGTCGGCGTTCGGGTGCGCTCCTGATTTATTTATTACAAAACAAAGGTACCGACCCAGTGAACCAATCCGAGCGTCGGAGCGAAGCACGCTGACGACGTACTTCAAGCGTACGCTCCTTCTTCTGGGACCTAGTCGCGTGCTTCGCTCCCTCGCTCTGATTGGCCCATGGGGGTTCGTAGCGCGCGCTCTTTTCCAAGTTGCGCTGGAGCAGAGTACGCACAAAGACGACGGGTGTGACAATGACTTCGAAGACATTCTTTTTTTTTTTTTTTGTCGTGGCCTTGCGTTGCGTCAACAGAAGGACTCAAAGCCTCATTGGTCCGGTTTCGAGAACAATTGGAGAAAAAAGTAGTAATGAAGAGTCCCGTGAGGAGGAAGATTTTTAGGCCAATGAGAGTACGACAATCCTTTATCCTGAAAGCTTAAGCAAAAAACAAGAAATAAATATAAGTGCGTGCGTGATTTTCCAGGCTACGGCGTCAGAGCAAACACGTACGTCTGACTCGATATTTTTTTAACACTCATACCGCATACCTTTTTTTGTTGTTGTTCAAAAGCGTGCTGTTTTTAAACTTTAAAGAACAGTTTTGAAACAGACACAGAATTAAAGCGCGTTGGTCAAATTAAAGTTATTTCCAGATGCATGCAGCGGTGGCGAACGCTCCCGCCAAAACTGTGTGTACTGGCGTGTGTAGCGTGCGTGCGTGTGTGTGTGTCTTAGTTCTTATAGGGCTCAAATAAACGCCATAAAAATTGACCTTCGCAACATAAGTACGTAAAGCCTCCACATTTCTTTTCATCCTTTTTTTAATGTCGCGCGCACGCCAACCGGCAGTTAGATCAGCGCCTCATTGCGGCGTGAAAGAACAGGTCAGTCAGGCTATAGTACGCGCGTGTGGCAGAAGGCACTACGCCTAGCGCCTAGCCTCGCCGACTTGCTGTTTCACGCCGCGATAAGGCGCCATGGTCTACCGGCCGGTCGGTGTTCGCGTGGTATTGTTAAAAAATCTGGAAGGTGTACAAGCTCTTTTAGCGTGTCCTTTTTATTCTGACATCAGGGTACGCGAACACACGTCGAGTTAGAGCAGTTTTTGTGTGCAATGCCTGTCTAAACTTCCCTGTCGAAGCGTCACGTCAGCATGGAGCTGCGATTGTCTAGATGGCCCAGCGGTTCATAAAATTGACTGTGCAAGATCGTTCCCCAAGCAGTTACCAGAGTGCGGTACCAGCGCGGTTCCGCTCCCAGTTGTGATACAGGTATTTACGTGGCTCTTGCTGACACATCTATTTAGTTCCAACGTATTTTCCTGGACGTCGACTCTTCCCTGCCTCCCCGAAGCCACGAAAGACGCCGCGGCGATTTGTTTCCATGTCCGCCGCTTTGCAGAGCCGTGCGGGGTCTCCTTTTGGCAACCATGGAGTTGTGTTGACTTCGTATAGCGATTGAGTGGACTAATGCGCGCTATCCCGTCATCGGCATATTCGGCATTCGGGCACTTCTAAATCGAAATTTCATAGCGTTGACATTACATCGCTCGGACACAATCCCTAAACTATCCCAAACAAGCGCTGCCGGAAAGACCACCCGAAACTGAAACCAATGGTGGCCAGCTCTGCTTTGACTTTCTTCACCAAAGTGCCTCAGTGAGTACTAGGTTCAGGCCTAAGTAATCTCTATGAGTGAGCGTACTTCCCGTTGAGGAGCTGTTCTTACTGACATGATGTCGTCACGACATTCCATCGACAACAGACATCCACAAGGTGGTTCTTGGTTACCGTTTAATTCATTTTAAAATCTGTATTCTCGCGTTTTCCTGCGAAATATTGGTATTGGTGAAGTACTCATGCTTTAACCCGCTTCATAATGAAGCAAAGAGATGGGCTCCGAGATTTGGTTTTTGTACTCTCTTTGTGGAACCATCTCCCAGCCTCTAGCAATACGTAACTGGAACGGCTAC
>JAZHYW010040961.1:0-27981 GCA_037355805.1 Ixodes ricinus | reverse complement strand
CTCTCTAAACACAGAGAAATAGTCGCATAGGTTATTTGAAATAACTTCAGTTGCCGCCTTTGTAAAAGAAGACTTTCCTAGGTAAATTTGGCCTCTTGATTTCAAATATATTGGTTATTCGTCCAACTACGACTTCATGGTCACTAATTCCAGGAAGGCTAGAGACAGTCGATATTAGACCTTCCCTGTTGCTAAAAAGCAAGTCCAAAGTTGTCGCCCTTGTTGTACCTAATCTTGTAGGGAAGGATACATTGCTGGTGCAACTCAAAACTTGAAACTTTGTTTCAAGTTTAAGGAACATTTTATATGCCTTAGCGGTATTCGACGTTATGGGTAAACGCGATGTTTAATAACATCTATTCAGCCAGGTTTGGGACGTGTGTAGTTTGTCCCTTGTCCCCCTTGTCTTCCGTTTTCACCGGTTAGAATCACGGGCAACGTTTACCAGCTCGCCTGTTTATTAACCTTGTCTTCGAAAGTGCGAACAATGAGTTTTTATTGCCGAAGCCAAGGTACAGGCGAAGATCAGAAGGCGAAGAGGAATTGCAACGGCCAGGTCCTATGGAGCTAAAACCTTTAAAGGGTCACTGACGCCCAAAAGGTCGTATTTGTTTTTGTCTAAAACGATGTAAGTTGTAGTGATAACAACACAAAAATATCACAATGCAAAAAAAAATGTTCACAGGCGCGATGGTGTTTTTTTTTAATTTTTGGCGCAGTTCTCTTTTTCTTCTCACCTCGCTTTCTTTTATTTGTGACTTAAGTGATTATGAAATTTAGCAGCTTTGCAAGCGGCGTTTTTATAACATTTAATAACGGCATTCGTAAAACATGTTTGTTAACGCAATAGCGAACGAACTCCACCCGCTTCTTTTGAAATATCTAAAATCGGAGTCTAAAGGCGCATTTCCACCGGCGATGTAAGCAGTCGCGCGATGCGACTGTACTCCGTCTCATCCTACGATGGACTAAAGGCCAAAGCTACGGACCGCGAGGTCCAATCACGTTGCACGCTTAAAATATGACACGCCTAGCATTGATTAGGGGTGGTGGACGAATGGTCCTCCGAATCCAAAAGCGCTGCATCATTTTCAAAGCTTCGACACTGCAAAGAGCAAGCCGAAGAGCCTGCCAAAGAACCTGTATGTCGTTGCTTTCTTTGCAATGTAAAATTGTTGAGTCACTCAGTGCTATTCAATCCGAACCACCGTCTGCCCCTCCCCTTAGTGATTCGAGGCGGGCACCGATACGTGCATCGAAGCGAAATACCACGCAACGTCTAAGTGGCTCATGATTGGACCTGGCGGTCCGTAGCTTCTGCCTTTAGTCCATCGAAGGGTGAGACGAAGTATAGATCGCATCGCAAAACAATTCGATGGTCACACTGGCGTGCGTGATGAGCGAGTGGAACGCCTTCGTAGGCGAGTCGTTTTTCGAAAACTCTCGCTCCGAACGCCGTTGATTGGCTCAGCCGCTCCGCGACTAGATCGCATCGCAAAAAGTCGGGTCAGGAAGCGACTGCTCAAATCGCGTCGCTTTTTTGCCCGTGATGATCGCTTTTGCGATGAAAGTTATCACGCGACTAGATTGCATCGCCGGTGGGAACGGGCCTTTAGAGTGTTGTCACCTCTTGGCCTTTTATCCTTCCTCGAAAAACATGGCAGCGCTCGGCACCTGTAGCCTGTAGCGGTGAGGGTGATCGAGGAATCGAACCCAGTTCTTTATGTTTCCACTTACCTCTGGCCTTGGGCGTTTTGCCTCGCCTGATGTGACCTGCAGCGGGAAGTTCGTATGTATCACGCCTCAACTGAGGTACCAGTTGAGCCTCCAACACTCTAGAGACGCCTGGGCTGATTTCATAATCCTCGTCGACAAAGCGAAAAATAAAGCACTGCAATTCAAAACCCTCCAGTAGTCCTTCACGAATCGCAACTAGCCAGGTCGCTTTCTCTGACGCATTCTTCGAGAACCTGTGCAGCGTACCTTCGGTTGTGACTCCGCCGCGGGGCAGTCTTTCCCGCAGCACCGGCGCGACATGGCCCCTCGCTTCACTCACTTCGGGAATTTGTGCGAGTCTTCTTCGACCTCAGGGCCCTAAAAGAACTTAAAACTCGAAAGTGAAGCATCGTCTGCTCACAGTGAAAGGCGTCATGCACGGAGAAGCGCAGTTGATCGGGCGAACATGACACTTCCGCTTGGGACGGCTCGGAGGTCTAAGAAAAACTCGAGTTACAGGACGACTCGATGTTTGACGTCACTGCACTGGCGCGTATCGCGCGTGAACTTCAAATTCGGGTTTTTGGAGCTGTCGTTGTATGATTTTACAAATGCTGAGCTTACAAGCGTCTAATTTTGAGGGCAATGTCCAGGCATCGTTTTCAATCGTTTCAGATAATAAACAGATTTGTCTTGACCTGTCAGTGCCGCTTTAAGAAGTCCCTAAGCACCAAATGTGGCAGGAAATATGATGTCATGTGTACTGACTATACAGTAATTTAGTATCCCCGCTATATTTAGGAGCAAATTGATGTTACATGACCCGAGCTGACAGAACATCACGGAAATACGAAGAGAGGCTGCGGAAGGTTTCCCGACCTCTCTTCGTCTTCCAATAGTGTTTTGCCATTCTTGAAGAGAGACAGCTCCATTCAAAACACCTCGCACGACTCATCGCATGTTTTTGTCATGAGCCTGCCGACTCATTTCAATGTGTCTGTTTTAGATTTGTGGAATTTGAAGCAGAATAGACCTTTCGCTAAATTAGCCAAGCATCAAAGCATAGCACCCTCTGTACTCACAAATCCTGGCAGTTCCACGACGGAGCCTTAGAGTGTCCGGTCATAGATTTGGAGCACAAGGATCTGGTAGCACAAAGCATTTCTCAGGGAACTTTGACATCAGCGCACAGCTTTGCAGCGGTGAGGACCCCAAACATGGTTTTCAAACCCGACGAGAAAAGAAGCGGTAGGGCGAGGAACGCGAGGAGCACGATCCGACATTCCATCTCGCCGCAGCAGGGCACGCGTCACGTGGCTCTTCTCTCTCCCCCCCCATCCCGTGTCTGCCGCTCTACCTTTTCAATTTCGGCGTCCGCCTCTTGTGGCGATCTGCCACGCTTTGTCAGTATAGTCAAAGAGAATGTTGGGAACCTAGGGACACCCGCTCCATGTGCTCGCTTTCCCCATAAAAAAGACTCGTAGTAAATAACCAAACCAAAGCGTGCGTGGAACGCTCGTGCGAAGTGCCCTTTGTTTTAGATGTTTGCTTTAGAACAGTTAGATCTGAAAACGCCAGCACGCGCAGAGCGCGGTGTATACCTACGTTCCCGGCATTATTTTGATCTTGGGTAATTCGGCAAAATGTCTATTGATGCTCGTTTTTCGCTCTGATTGAAGTACATGCTGAAATCGCTTATGTGTCTGTGCACGTGGTCAAACTCTTGTATAGCGCAGCTCGAAATGTTCACAAAACGATGCCTTTTAGCATGACACATGAAGGTTCCTGCCTTTGACATCCAAACGCGCTAAAGTCCTTGATAAAGGCGTTTTTGCAAGTACCGCCAACAATTGTTGTAGAAATGCGCAAGACATGTGCCACCAGTGAGTGCTCCGCCACCATTCACTTTCAAGGGTCGCTCATATCAGTGCTGTGCCGCCATTTGGTCTCAAGGGCCGCTCGAGACACGGGCCTCGTGCACTGGCGCATTTGACACTAGTTGCAAGGCAAACGCAAACACATAACGCTACAAAATTAGTTTAGGTACTTCTTGACGGCACCTTACAAAGTAATATATCTTTTGAGGCTTTAGTCTTCTATATGTGAATTTTTTCATCGGTCATCAATCGGGTAGGGTACAGGTACATCTTTCGAGTTTTGTGGTATTACTACTAATGAGCATCTCTTAAACAGATTAAATCTGGAGAGGAAAGTTTCCTTGAGTTTACGCTTTTGGGAAGATAAACTGTCTTGAAGGAAAAGTCTACGCCCCAGAAAGAAGTGAATATGGAGAAAATAATGAAAAAATGTTTTATCATGCTAAAAGAGGATGGCTCAAATTCACGTACAACAAGGTCACCCTTACGTTTTGTCTAGAATCAAGGGAAAATGTTCTAGATATAATAAAGGACGGCACTGTAGAAGCAGCCTCAATCTAAGGAAGTTTCCTGTACCGCTGACTTGTGTACTTCGTGACTTTTGTTGCACTTGTGTAGGTAGAATGCCAAAGAAATGCTTTACTTGGCACAAGGTCGGCAACCCTATCGGAGCCTAAGACGGGTCAAATACGGTTTTTACTCCAATGCGTTATTTAGTGCGGAGTACATTTCTTTTGGTGTTTTTAGGGCTTTTCTCTGGCTCGCCACTTAATTTCCAAAGTGCCAGACTTAATTTTGAAACGCCACGTATAGCCGAACCGATTTGAACCAGCGGTGAATACTGAATCTGGCACGTCCTCGGCAATTTAGATTCAAAGTTACCACATGAAAACCAAACAGCTAGAAGTGAAGCCTAACTTTGACACCTGTTTGACGATTTAGGCTCATAGGTGCCGGCCAGACTACTAGCGGTGAAGCCCAAACTTTTTACCTGTTGGGCAAATTAGAGTCAAGGAACCGAGGCTGTGTCCAAAGAACGCAAAGTTTGGCTATATCTTGCCTGCTCCTGGGTTCTCGTGCGTGCCCAGAGCTCGAAGCTGCGATGACGCTGCAAGTCCGCGCTAGATCTTGCGGATGGCTACTCGTGGAGGTGCAGTGTGTGGATGACTCGTGAGGTGCCCAAGAGGAAGCCGGTCAAGGTTCAGTGCCGGGGCGAGGTCTCGGTATGGAGCGCTTCCTTTTCTGAAGGATCGCACCTGTCGTTTCCCCAACTCATGAAAATCATCTACTTCTGGTGCCAGAACCTACCGTGCGCCGTCATTCAGCCGGGAGAGTGATGTCGCAAGTAAGACAATAACTGATTGGACGAGCCTTTGTCGGGAGGTTCTGGTAAATGCCGTCTTTTCGCATTCGAGAAGATTGGTGGTGAGGGCAATGACTGTAGAACTGGAGGAGAGTATGTTCAGGCAAGGCAAAAGTACCATCGCGGGTATTTAAGGCGTGGCCAGCGCGTTTTCGGTGGTGTGGAGCGTAGCAGCGGGTGCCGCTTTCTTGTTCCCGTGGGGACCCGTGAAGCTAAAACCCCGCACTGGCTAATAGCCGAGTGGGTCCGCCCTGGAACAAGAATTATCACTGACTGTTGGGCTGGCTATCGCAAGCTTGCCGATGACGCTCGCTTCACGCACCTCACCGTCAACTACAAGCTGCACTTCGTCGACCCGAAGACTGGTGCGCACACCAATACGGTGGAGGGCACCTGAACCCACGTCGAAAAATCTCTTCCATCTGGACGGCGCGAGAGCCACCATTTCACTGGTCACTTTGCAAAATTCATGCTTTTGGAATAGAGAGAAGGCGCGGGGAAACACTGATAGATTGCAGTCGTTCGTCGCCAGTGCCGCAAAAACTAGAGCCCCGACGCAGACAGGGACCTTTCCTATAGTGCGGAGGACGAGGATTCTGACGGCCCCGGTGACTTCGAGTGATCCGCTGTGCTGGAGCCCGTCGCCCGCCTGCGTGCATAAAGACGACTTATGCGCCAACCGCTTGTCAAGTGCTCGTTACGTCAGTTATAAATTCTGGTAGCGCTCTGAACGGCCCTCTTCAGGGCCCCCATATTTTGCAAACGGAGCTGTTTTTCTGAATGCGGCACCCCGTGTCTCTGTAAAATGTTCACAGGAAAGACCCAGCAAAGGTATGTGGTCCCCAACTTGGATATCGCGCCTTATGATTCAAATAAAAATTTTTCTTGCTTATTTCGCGCCTTTGATCGATAAATGCCTCCGTTGCAGCCGACCTGCGGTAGCTGTTGCTTGCTCAGTCGCCGTCGGCGTGTCCCAGCTTCGTTGTCTCTGCCAGCGGCGCACACGGCGAAGGCGGCCGATCTGACACACCGCGTTCGGCTTTGGCTAGCAGACGGCGTTCGTAAAATGACGTCAGCTGTTGCTGGCTTCACGTGGCGGTACCGTGCGTGCTTCCATTCATTCGGCGTTCGTTGCCTTGGCGACGGCGATGAAAGCAGACGAACTTTATGTTGCGGAAGAACGCTGCGGCGCAGCGATACCAGTGCGTTCTAAGGCCCTTCCCGCATGCTTTTCAATGGGCAGAAGGCGAACAAAAAGAGTTCGAAATAAGGACTTAACGCAAAAGGCTGCATTTCTCCAGCGCCTCATAATTTGACGAGCCTTACACGAAAAAGCGTTTTTTTTGGCCATCCCGCGCCCTGTTTTTTTATCCGTAACATAGGTATAAAGTATCAAACTGCCGAAAAGTCTTCTTCCTGTCGCTGCGGCGTGCACGCCGGTAAAAGGGGAGAGGGTAACAGCCTCTGCACAGTGACAAGCCGGCCGCACTGCAGACGCCATAGCAGCCTTCCCCGGGCGGCCGTCCGTAGAGCTCGCTCGGCCGGGCTCAGCGGGCGCGAAGCTTGTAGGAATGCTCAACGAATACGAATGCTTTCGTATTCATTTACATAAGCAGTCTTAAGTGTCCACTGTAATTCTTTTTTAAAATATGTCTTCGCTTAGAGTTAGCAAAGTGCTGGTGATGTCACCCGGATTTTCAACTGAGACCTCACATTTTGTCTGGAGCTAGAGTGGTTCCTGCCAGCAGAGGATTGTGACGCCAACGCTCGTTACGATCACAATGAAACATTTTCGGAAATCGCCGGTTCAAAGGGTTCCAGTATGAAAATGCGCCAACACGTCTTCAATGGAGCACAGGCATTCCATCGGCCAAAGAAGCTAGATCCTGCTGGCTTTATTGAGCTGCAGTGACCTAGATTGGCCTTCCCCAAATCTTCTTGTGTGCCTACTGTGGCTTAACTTTTTTCTCAAGCTCGTTCAAAAACGTTTCTTTCATCTCCATCCGAATGCGCGCATTGTTTTGTCCTCAAAATCCTCGAAACCCGTTTTCCGCCAGGTGGAGCCATTTGTGAACTAAGTGAATTCTGATTCTAGAACCTTGACTTTTTTACCCCAATGCATCAAGCATTGTTTGAACTAGTGGAGAGGGGCATGTGAAGGGGTTTAGAAGGGGTTTTGAGGACGCTTTCCTGTGTTTTCTGTGTTTTCTTTGTTTCTTTTGTTTACATCCTGACCTTCGTTTTTTTTTCTTTTTTTTTTTGCGGTTTGAATGCATATGTGCTTTTTGCTTTTGATTAGGGGGACAAAGTACTAGCACTTGGTTGTTAATGCATGGACCGAGGCTTTGGTCCTCGAGTCGAGGTTTGTCCTGAGCGTGCACCTGTGTCGTTCACTCGTGTACTCATCAACACGTATGGCTTCCTGATCAACTTCTAGTTCGGCTGTTATGAATATGCACTGCTTGACTACACTCCCCCGAATCGCGGCGGGGCATATTACAAGCTTATTTCGGAATGCATCATGAGCCGAGCCTGCCGTCAAACTAAAGTACGTCCTAAAAATATTTTGCCACGCATAGTGTTGCATATCCGGAATTACTTCAGAGTAAACTTCAATTGTAGCACCTAACGCGACTCTTGAAGGCAATAAAGATCACAGCAAATGTGATTATCAGAGGATTAATAAAAAATAGAGCACCCCTTTCTGACTTTATCTTACAGTTACCGGCTTGGAAAACTTTTGAAGTATCTTTGAATGTAATACAATTACTTTTTAAAAGTTTTTGTACTTTACTCAAGATAATTTGTACTGAATGTAGCTTCAATGCTACTCTAAATACATTTTCAAATAGGTATTTATTTTCTTATCTTAAATATCTTTCTTGAGTATTTGGCACAACACTGGTTGTGTGTGCAGCTCATCCGAAACCACCCAAAGCTCTCCGCAACCAAGCACAGCAAATCGCTAACGTTCACATAATATACGCCCGACACATGCTGTCCTTCCCCGGGTTTATCAAAACGCTTAGGAAAGGTTAAAGCTTTTTTAAACGGACGAACCGAGCAAAGGCGTTTGTTGAACTACCAAGACCACAGCTGCCGTGATGACGCAGCGCTGACGGCAGTGTTGGCCCGCCGGGCCTCCTTTTAGGCACATTGGCCATTTATTTTTTATCCAGAGCGAGGCATTTATTCCAGGCTACACGAATAGCGGCTGCTTTTTGAAAGGTTAATGGTGGCATAAAGGGTGTACGTTCGGCGGGTCATTATAATGTCAGAAAGATGACTAAATCCGAGCATGCAATCACCGTGACTATGACGGCGTTAGGAGTACTCGAGGGACGCCGTATTTGGTCCCGCCTGGTCGGGTTTGGAGCGTCGTTGTTGTTTCGTTTTTCTCATCCTGACGGAGCTTAATCTTGCTTTTCATAGTGACGACTCCAGCGAAATTGACGGCTCACTTGTGGCTAGAAAAGAAATCTGTGACGACAGATTTACTAGTCAGCAACTTTGAGCGAATCTGATATTCAGAGCACCTTGCGGTCTAAAGTCAAAAATTAAAAGTAGGCTCAAAAACATGTGGTGAAAGTCGCCAATAGCTTCTTCCGGGTCGTAGACGACACTGTGAGAGAAAGTGATGGCGGGCTCCACCCGGAGCTTTCCAATCCTTCTTTGACCCAAAGTGGCAATGTTCCGCTGTCCGAACTACGACAGGCTGTTGTCCGAAAGATATTTATTTTGGAATGGGAACGATAAACGCACATTTTATTAGGCACATAAGCGATCTGTCGTGAACGTTGAAGGATAGAAAATACGAGGGCATTTACTTTATTGCGCAACTTGTGTCACAGCGAACAGCAGCGCACCGTAACTGAAAACCGCGTTGTTCCAGCCCGCTACGGACTTTCCGAGTTCTTCACATACTCGCAACTCCAACGCCCTATAGGTGGCGGGCGATAGTTTCAAGATGGCGGAAGAGACTGGGATAGCTCTCTCCAAGATATCCCGCGCGCCTGCTTGCTGACGCTAATCAGTGCGCTAAAAAGAACTATCTGTCTACAAATGCGAAGCGGTCAGGACAGGAGCAAAATACACGTGACGGTGCTGTTTATGTGCGTTATTAAAACGAGTATGTTGATATTTAAAAGTTGCGCAAACCTCGACTATACCCCGTCTCACTTATACGATGGACTAGGGCCTGAAGACTGGCGGGCGGAGCACTGCCTCAAAAAAGCGTGTATCCGCGTTAAGAAAAAGTGCGCGAGAGAAATTCCGATACGCAGAGTACGAACAGCACTAATCTAACGCAAATAGTTCTCTGTTATAATAGTGCGCTATTTTATACTGGTGAACGTTCACTGATACGTACGACGGAGCAAATATACCACGTGGTTTCTATCAGGTTCGTGGATTGGACCCGGCGGCCTGTAGCATTGAGCTTTAGTCCATCGCAGAATGCAAAGAGTATAGCAAAGCTTTGTGGAGCACGAGCGGATTTCGGGTACCGGCCACGTCTCTGTTTGTAGCAAAAGATTTTTGAGGTTGACGAAGACATCGTGCGGTTTGCACCTTGCCTGGCCATTAGTGGCCTAAAAAGTGAGCCGCGCACGGTTACCATCATGCTCCGGAAGCGCAGCGTTCGCCGTATTGATATCTTCGTGACACAGGCTCACAGCTCGCTGCTCACCGTCATGATTTTAAGGCCCTTCGCACAGTTGCCTTTGAAAGTGCTTAGCGTACATTTGACTGCGTTACGGCTACAAGAAACCTGGACATCCCTGCTTCTTATGTTGCTTTCCAAGCTACTTGTATTAGATTCCACGCTTGATACGAAACACAGGTGGGCCGGCGACTCGCTTTCGTTTATCGATGTAGCGCAGTCAAACGCACTCAAACGCAAATGTGTGTACCGGCTTTTATGCTGTATTGCAATACGTGATAAAACTGCGCTATGGTTACTAATAGGAAGCTTTAGGACAGCGTGACCGCACGCTACCGCACTGTGAATCATTGTAACCGGAAGACCGCGCTTCGCCTTCGAAAAATAATTTTCAGCGCGCGCCAGGAGCGTTGCTGTGCTCATGGTGGCCTGCTCTAACGCTATACTAAAACTACCTAGTAACGTCATCGGCGTGTTTAGAGGTTTCATTAATTGCTCTATCAAAAATAAATATATTAATATACAGTATACTGCATTTGTGTACCGTGATATATTTGCAACGTTGCGACCCGCCTCGCCAAAACTGCCTGTTCTAAGTTCTTGTCACAAACAACATGGACGAGCTAAAAATAATTCGAGCATTTTTAATTGGCTTTTGTAATTACCATTAAAGCAAGCTTGCGTATTTTGTATTTTGAAAGTGCTTGGAGTAAATGGCCATATTCCTTGTAACGGCCTTCAACCGAGAACTTATTCCTGATGTATATTGCTCAACATAGCGCTGAGAGACCAGTTTTGCTTTACCTAGGGCAAAGAAAAGACTTTTCGTAGACCGTGCGCTAGAGCTCTACACTACTAGCGCGAGCTTTACCGTAACGTTGAGAACAGATTGAGCTGAAGACCAGAAGACCAGAAATCTGCAGCGTATGGGATATACGAAAAGTCCCTAATGAGATTAGACATCCCGGTCCTTTGGTGCAACTCCGCTGCAAGGCGGAACACACGAATTCATACTTTAACGCACTCACTTTTTCCGTTAAAATTGCCTCACGCACGAACACGTCGACTAGAACCATGCGGTAATAGCAGCACCAAGGCACCAAGGCTAGCCAAGGCGGCAGTCCCTGCCATCCGTCGCGCCGCCGCCGCCGACGACGTCCCCGCTCCTCGGGGTGCTTTGTTCGTCCGCGAGAGGGCGAGTGGCGGGCTGGAGCCGCGAATACGTCGTGCAAGTTCGTTTGTCCTACGCGAACCCGCGAAATGCGCCAACATGGTTGTTCCCCTCGACCTCAACAGCGAGCATCGAGGAGGAGAAGGAGGAGTTGCCGGCCTCGGATGGTCGTGCACGTGCGCCGGAACAATGGGGTGCTTGCAGTCTGGGCGACGGACGGCGGATGAATGGATGGATGGATGTTAATGGCTATACCCCTTGTAACGGTGCGGCAGCTTGTGCCACCTAGCCCAAGTCTAAGAAGCGAGTACCAGGCAGTGTTGCCACAGCCTTCTAAATAATAGTAGTAGATTTTAGCCTCAAAAATCAGCGAAATCAGTAGATTTTTCTTAATCTTTGGCAGCCTTGTAGTTCCATAATATTTAATTTGTAATATGTCTATTACATTTATTATGAATGTAATAAACGTAATAAACATTCACGGACGGCCAGAAGCGGGATGGATATACAGATAAATACGGTTGAACCGTTCTACTTTAGTAGTGGCTTGCGCCACCTAGCAATGTAAAGTGGTATAGCCTTTAACATTGGCTGCAAAAGTAGCGGCATCAAGCATTCAGACTGTCAGGCGGGCAGTATAGGAACCATTCAGCACATGCAAACTAGTGAGCGCAGCTCGTTCATTGATTCTAAATTATATGTAGGTATTATAGCTAAAGAAGTTTCATGCAGAAGGGTGAAATTATTTAGGCACAAGAAATGTTTCAAACCGCCTCCACAAGAGACAAGTGCCCATCACTACAGGGAGCACAGTGTGTTGAAAATTTCAATTTTATTCAATAATAATCGTCTTGATAGCTTTAATAGAAAACTCGTGACTTTTCTACTATGTACAAAAAAGGATACAAGTTACGAAAGAAACAAATGGTAACTGCAAAAGAAAAGCGCCTATGGAGGAACGCTGACGACTAGAGACGCTAAGAATATTAAGCAACAAATAACTAGTAACTGGGAAAAAGAAAAGCGTTAGGCAGAAACCTTAATGACTAGAGACGTCAAAATAAGATGTTTCAGTAATCGTCTGAATTCTTTCAACAGGCAATATATAACAAAATGTTTCATTTTTGGGTATGGTTTTCAGACCGCTTGCCTCGGAAGATGCAGTGCACGTGTAAACTGTAAACCGCAGGGTTCACAAAACGAGGATATCTGCTAAACTACTCAGGCGTGATGTTTTTCAAACAGGACGAGCGTAGGATGAGATGAAAACGGACATGCATGAAGTGCTCAGAAGTGCACTCAAACTTGCCTCACTTCGATTGGACATGTTCATGCTCAAAATTCCCCCGCATGTATTCTGGAGTTATATAATCTGCTGTTCGAAAACTTGCTCGCATTCAGATTTGTTTTTGTTTTATTACGACCATGGACGACTCGTGCATTAGAACATACTTAAGTAAATTTCAGCTAGAGGACACAACTAAACTGCTTTATTTTGCTTCTAAATTTGGATGGCGGACTGCGCGCCAGCGTCATCTGTCAAATAATGCAGTAATATAATAAGCATATTATAGTAATAATATCCATTGCCACAATAGCGGTAGATTTTGTTTATAGGAAGATGAAAAAAATCACAAATCAGTATATTATTTAGTATTGTAACTGAATCACTAAACATTTGAAAAAGATCAGTAGATTTATTGATAAATAAGCTGCAGTGGATCACGTGACTGATGACGTAACTGATGACGTCATCTGGTGTTTTCGCGGCGAATGACCACCGGGGGCTACCACGAACAGCTGCTGGTGCAATGTAACAAAACATGGCAGGTTGATATTTTAGCCCTGTGTTCGGGACAAAAAACCAGCCGTCGGATGGCGAAAAAAACAAACAAAAAACATGCTTTTCGTGTAAAGGTTGATTCTCACTGTTGCAGCCGACCACGATAGAGTCCGACAGAACCGGTTTTTCAACCTCTTACGACCGCGCCGCGCAGCAGCAATGGCGGTTGTAAGCATCTTAAAACCCCTTGTCATAGCAACCCGTAAAAGGATTAATGTCGCAAGCCGTTGCAGCCGCACTTGGTCGAACCTCATGCAAGTTAGTGAATCACCCTTGAGGCTCGTGAATATAATAGCACTAGAAAAACAAAACAAAAAACAGCCATCTGCGTTAAAAGGATCATGAAATTATTTTTCAACTTTTTCAACACTACAGCCAAATGACAAAAACCTTGTTTTCGACACGTGCCTTCGCACCGGAGGCGGTGACTAAAAGTTTCCACCGCACTTTTAAGCACACCATGAAACTTGTCATGCTCAAGTGATGATAAGTACCCTCACGGCACTTAATGGCCACAAACGCAAGTTCCCATATTCGTAGACGGAATGATTGTTGACGAGCGCATACGTCCGACTTATTGCTTGGCTAGAGTCACATTCGAGGGCTTCGGGCGCGCTAAGGAGACCTTATGGACCTGAGAGGGTCCGCCGATCACCATTTGAAAACCAGTGATCCAGAGAAAACAAAAAAAATAAGAATAAAAACGAGCAGTAACAGCTGTAAAAACAAACGATGACTCAGCCTTAAGACTAATAGGAATCACACAAAGCCAAGAAGAAGGTAAGGGCAGGTAGAGAAAGCAGAGGTTAATCAAGGCGGCCTGCCTCGGTCGGCGATCTGAAAAAAAGGGAAGAGCCAATAGCTAGGAAGGAAACTCTATATTTCAAAGATCAGCAGATGCTTTTTTTTTTTCAAATGCGAGGCACGATGTCGAAATAAAAACGGTTGAAGCGATTGGTAGGAGGCAGCTTGTTCTGAAAGACAGTTCAGATCGTCAATGGTTAAACTATCCTTGAAGAACCGTGCCTCGTGAGAGTGGGTCTACGCTTGTTCGGAGAAATTCTAATACATCACACGTTAGGTAAGCACCTTTATCCATCCGCTGAAAGTTGCTGAAAATACTTTATAAAAATGTCACTGTTCTGATTTTCCTTAACGCCAACGCCTAATTACCGGAAGAATAGCTTTTGAGTACAGAGCGTGGTTAGAGGATCCAGTAAGCTATACATAAAAAAGAACAACAACGTAAGTTGGAGATGCAGCCTTGCCAGCTTTTAAGGGGCCCTCCAATAATATTAGAGATTCGTGCTTTTTTATGTTATTAACTCATCAGTGGTTCGGGCTACTCAGAGAACAAGAAGTAGCCATGAACTATTAGCGCATAATATTTGAATTCGATCAGACAAAAACCTCTCAACGTCTGCTGGCGGCAGCAGTGTGTTGAAAACGCAGCCGGTGGCGTCTTCGGCTATCCTATTTTGTCATTGGCAGTGTTGGCAAGAGCTTTCAACAGTCTTCTCATGCAGGCGAAATGAAGTGTGCTCTTTCCGTAAACCATTGTTATTCTTCCTAGAAATAACTTTTATTCAGCGAGAAAAATGAAAACGAAGAGAAAGAGATGTTTCAAATGTGCACAAACAAGGGGGGGGGGAGGCACGACAAAGCAGAACCATGCACTCTTAACAGAAAAAGGCGCCTATATATTCCTCCATTAAGGAAGGAATGATCTTGTCCTCTATGTTCCTTTAGAAACGGAAAAATGTTTGCCTCGGCAAAAGGGCCGCAAAGTTCCTCGCTCGTCTGCATCGCAGTATGTATGGTTCCGAATTGAGTGGATCGAGGTCAGTAAGGCTAAACGAGAACGCTGGGACGCTACGGGGTAGTAGGAGTTTTAGGGAAGCGTTTTTGCACATCCGGTACGGTACGGTGGGCCCTTCGGTACGAACTGCGCATGCGCTACTGCCGAAGACTCGCACATGCGCAGTTCGTACCGGGGGCCCATCGTATCGTATTGGATGTGCAAAGACGGTTGCCTATAACTCCCTATTGTCGGTCTTTACGCGGAACGCTGCCGCGATTGCACCGAAAAGAGCTAACAAAGTTTGTGGAAAGGCAAATACCTCGAGCACCACTGGCGGCCCCCAGGCCTGCCGAGCAGTTATCGCAAGAGACACAGTCAACCGCTTCGCACACATCCAAAGTCTGCTTTCGGAGCGAGAGTTGTAGCAAATAAAAACAACATAAAACGAGCTTTCACGAACTGCATTTATTGCCGAAGACGGCTTCCCGCGCAGGTACGAAAATGCGTTTCGAACGCAGTCACTCCGTCTTCTCGTTTTCAACACTGCGATGTTAAACGGAGACAACAGAAACACGGCCACAACGCGCACGTCACGTCTTTGCAATTCCACGCGCTACACAGTTTCTTCGTTAGCAACCGCACGTCAGAAAGAGAGTGGTAAACCATTCGCGGAACCAAAAATCGTTCGTGAAAGAAGCAATTCAACGCAGACTACTTGGCTCATTGCACGGTTCAGAAAATATCGCGAAGCGTGAAATGAGGTTAAGTCGCTAGCCACCATATAGGCAGGCACTGGCAGAGTAATTGCAAATGTCTAGGCTAGGTGGCGCTAGGTACCGTTCAATCCAACGGCCACAAAAATAACTTTTTGATCTAGTACTGAGATTTAGGCATTTGTAGTATGCACACTCATTTGACAAACATACAGTTCGCGCGCCACTACATTGGATACAGTACAGTTGATAACATACGCAAACACAACACATACAAAGATTAACAAGAACGCAAGATTACACTATCACTGACTCCGTACACTGCGGTTCCGCCTTTTATACTCGTCGTTTTGAAGGTACGGATTTTGTCGATGATCATCTAATCAATAAATAACGTTACCAGTATGTCAATTTTTTCTCAGTAATGTCATTGTTCAGAAGGTATTTTCAACGGCAGAAAGGATGAATCTCGCAGTAAAAAGTAAACGTTCACGCTGTAATCATTTGCGACAGCCAATAAAACAACCCGCTGCACTGCGGTTCCTAGCAGCCATGTGTTCGCTTCCGCGCAAAGCACGTCGCACTAGGGCGCGAGGGACGCCATGTTTTTCTATCGTAGTATTCGTTATCTGTTTTTGCGCTGTTCGTGCATAGCGGCAGTATTCCTCGTGAATTCCCCTCTGCAAAGGGGGCATTCACGCAGCATCTGAAAAGATGTTTCACGGGCAGAGTAATCGCTTTCGACCCACATGAATGCTGCCAAAATGGGGATAACTTGCGTAAAAGAGTTACTATGTCGTACCCGGTTATACATCGCCGGCGGAAGAAAAAAATAAATATGTTGGCCAGTTAGTGTGCCGAGTCGCTCTGGCGAATCCACATGTAGAGCAGCATCGATGAGGCGGAACACTCGGTGTTCCGAAGTCGTCACTTTCTCAACGATAGTCATTTCATTATTTTTACGGTTAGGCTTATACGTTAAGAGCTTAACAATTTGGCATCGACGATAGAACTATAAAATACACATTCGAAATTGAAGCGCACTTTGTGCTCGATCCCACAATCCGGGGTTCAATATAGGGCGTATTCACTGGCCGCCATATTTGAGGTCACTGTTTAGAGCGCATGCTCAGAACGAGCTCACATTAATAGGCTGCCAAGACCGGCAATCTTGATGGTGCAGGGTGCACGTTGCAAAATAACTGTGGAAGCTAGCCATCAGCACGTGCTCAGCATTAGTACACACAGATATGGCCGCCAGTGAATACACCCTATACCCCTTTTGAAAAGTCCGCGCCAATGCCTGTCCTACACTGCTAGATCATTTACTCTGAGCATGGATTGGACACGAGGGTGACGTCAGCGATCGGCGAGGACTCGGATCCAACCACATGCTTCGTGAGGGAGTGATGGTGACCGCCAATGTTGCTTGATGGGCTTTTGAAAAGGGTATATTTCATCGAAATGTATAGCTCGAACGGCTGAACAGCCTGTGGCAGTTCAAATATGTTTTCTTTGGATGCGGGGTTGGTTAAGTATGAAAATCAAAAAGAAAAAGCTAGAACGGTGGCAGGCATGGGGAAGTAGTATATATTGATACCCGATGGAGCCAGAAATAAACAACAACAAACAAACTCGGCCATCGAAGCCCCCAAGGGGGCGGAGCCAACCCCGTAACCATGACGTCACCTTCCCACGCTCCGTATATTATGATACACGATTGAGTCGGAAGTAAACAAAGTCTGGTCACGTACGCGGCAAGCGCCTCTGTTGAGTCTATTGAGTATATTATGATACACGATTGAGCCGGAAGTAAAAATCTGGTCACGTACACGGATGTAAACAAATTCAGCGCACATACGCGGCACGCGCCTCTGTTCCATCCTGTATCATCCTCCACGTGACCATGACGTCACGTTCCCACATCCCATGGCCCGGTCCTCGGGCCCAAATTTCGGGACCTGTCAATCAATCGCCAGAGTCACATGATGATGACGTCAGTGGTCGGGACGACACTCGACACGCGCCTCGGTTCCATCCTGTATCATCCTCCCACGTGACTGTGGCTTCACACTTCCATAGCCCGGTCCTCGGCCCCCAATTTCGGGACCTGTCAATCATGTTCACAGTGGACGCGAATTCAGTTGAGTCATTCGCCAGAGGATGACGTCCCAGGATGATGACGTCATAGCGCGGGACGGTCACATGACGACGAAGGACATGTGACATTCGAATCGCTGCGCGGTAAATGCATTTTATTCGCTAAAGAGGTTCTGCGGAATCGACCTCGATACCTTCTGCTCAGAAGTCCAACACTCTATCGTCTGAGCTACGAGCACAATGCTTCTTTCGCATCTCAACTCGTCCTAGTATTTCGTACGTCGAGCGCGCAATTCAGATCATGTGTTAGAGCTGTCGCAACGCGTGGATTTGGAACGGAACTGCTGAGTCATTCACCGGAGGTCGCTACAGGGATGACGGAAGAGTTCAGGATTATTGAGTCATCTGCCAGGCGGGAAAATGCAGCGTCACGATGACGACACAGATATGTCGCCGAGTGACGAGAAATGCATTGTCGCGTGTTTTCCCGGGGGTCATGTGACCAACATCACCTGATATTTGAATCGCTGCGCAGTTGACACCTCGGTTCATAGATGGCGCGTGTCTTTTGTTGCTAAGCGTCTTTGTTGTTAGGGCATGAGTGACATCTTGCGGCGTGGGTCTGACCTTGCGTCATCTGTTGCTGAAAAGTTGAATTGCGCGTCTTCCTAAGAGTGTGCCCATCCGTATTTTCGCGTGCGCGCAATGCGTGTGAGTTGTCGAATCTGTTTGTAGATGGCGCGCATCTGAATCCTTTTGCTGGCGTGAACTTTTACCATTATCATGCGACATCTCTCGCTAATTTTAGCGCCAGCTTGGTAGATGGCGTCAACTCTATCGCACTCACGTCATCTCTCGATAATTTTATCGGCATCTGTCTGCTGAACGGAGCATTGTGGGAAATGGACCGGAGCGTGGTCGCATCCATACGCGTTAAAGACGAGACAGATATGATGTTTCATGTTTTTTATTATCATTCGCTCTAAAAACACGCACACTTATAAATACAGATACGGCTTTTAAAATCACTCTACGCGACAAAGAAACCACTGGAAACACTTTACACAAAAATGTACAACACAAGCAATATCAAAACACATCCAAGGCAAAAAAAAAAAGTGGAATATCAGAGCAACGCGCACGATACAATCCAAAAAAAATATTTACAAGGTCAGGGTGTGAGATGAGAAGAGAGATAGGATCCGGCTTCCGTACACTGGCGGATTATACAAAAATGTACACAAGCAGTTTTCAACACACACCGGTGGGAAACGCGAGCAACTGCGCCACAGTCCAAAATATTTACGAGGCGTGTGGTGAGGAGGCAGATCGCTCGCTTCCTAAAACGCTCTTGTGTCCAAAAGGAAACGTCGTAATCCCGTCGCTGCAAATGTATCGCTTGTTGTCGAACGGATTCAGAGCAATCTTTTCGACCGCGATGCTTTTGTTCTCGTTAAGTTTTCGAGCAATCAAGTGCTGCGTCACTCTGTGCAAAGTTTTCGTCTCTAGAGTGTGCTTGTACAGCTCGTAGGTGAACTTGCGAGACTCAGATTTCTTTACTCCCTTGGCTCTTACGCAACACGTGTTGCTGCTTGTTTTGAAGCTGTATAGCTTTGGTTTTAAGCAACAAAAAGCCACTAAGTGAGTAGTGGGATATTCATTTTTAACACACCGAGCCTCATTTTGTTTTCGGTTGAAAAGAGCTTGTGACTCTCTGGATATCCAGATGTATCCAAGCATGCGTCTCGGAGTTGGAGCAGTTTGTCGTCTACGTCTGATCCGTGAAGGTGTAGGAAGAAGGAATCCGTGTCGCAGTAAAGAGCCCTCGCTGAGGGGATCGCACGACGAAGTTGATTATAAAAGAAGTCGTACATTACTATTTTTGATATCTCAAGAATCGAGAACCCTGCGTAGAGTGGTTGCTTGAGTTTGATCACTTTCGGAGCGAACTGGAAAATTACGACCTGCGAGCTAAGTGCCTCAAGAAACTTCGCGTCGGGTTTCGAACTCGAAGCACTTACAGTATATCCGTCTCTTTACCGCGCCTGATTAATGTACCATGTTGGAGCTCAACCCGAGACTGGCAGTACCGGCTCAGAAACTTCAAAGTAGACGTGGACAGAGACAAGTGATTAGAAGAGAACGTCTCTGGGCGCAACTAAAGAGATTATTCAGTCCACATCACTGCCTTCTACTGCACGGCCATAAGGTCACACGCACACCCGTGCATGCCCCTTTCAAGAGCCTACACGGCCGCAACTAATAACAACAACAAAGCAAAAACCAAAGATGACAATGCAATGGGACGCCCCCTCAATCAACTACCACTGGTGCGGAGACAAACCCTCCCCTTCTCCAAAAAAATTTTTTTTTTTTTCTTTTTCTGTGTGTCACTGACATTACACCCACGAACCAACAAGACCCAGAACTTGAGTACAAAGACCAGCGATCTCCGCGTACTTTGTACTCAAGTGCAAGATGGCCTGCAACATAACCTTGACCAGTCCAAGTAGTGCGTATTTTTCAGTACGGTGATTGATTACTTAATTTTACTTGACTGTAACAATGGAACGCTTCCCGTCTTAATTTGCCAGTGTTCTATCCACATTCCAGGACTGCCTTCACCCGTTGAAACTTCACCCATGACCTTCCGGTTGAGCGATCCTATAAGATTCTTAGACCTTCGACTCTTTTTCGAAAGCAGTCACACCTGCTGGTCCCACTACGGAACCTCGAGCAAAGAAGCCACTCCTCAACCATGGTTCTGCACCCCATTCCAAGCTTTTCAAGAAGCGTGTAAACTCTGCCTAAAAAGCTCCCTCGAAAAATCTTGCAAGCAGCACTGTCCATATGAGTTTCAGCATGCAAATATCTCGATTGATTTCGGCGGGCTACCCCACGTCTTTATTAGCTGCAGTGGCCAAGTCCTACTCAGGGAGGTTAAGCAGGAAGGAGCTCTTACACATGGGCAGAGAATCGCTGCCGACTAGGCCAGTCGTAGTTCCCTACATCCCCAGCGTGTCCCACAAGCTCAAGAAACTGGCCAATAGAGTCAACGATAGGCGTTGTATTCTCCGCGCCGAATAAAATTGCTAGCTTGTGCAAGAAGGTTGAATGGGACACCTAGTCGACCAGTTGGATGCACCAAAAACCACCAGACCACGTTCGTGTCCTGCGGAATGGGAGTCATCTACTCCTTTCCCTCACACATGATGGCAAGCGTTACATCGGACAGACGGGTCGCTGTCTAAACGAGCCGACTTCGAGAGCACAACAATACCGCCAAAAATGCCGATTCGGGTCTGTTTTAGGCATCCACTGCAGAGATTGTGGATGTTCTCCCCTCCTGGACAAATGCACCATTCTGGGACGGAGCAACGAAACCGGCTGAGCGCGAGAAATAGTAGAAGCCGCTAACATTGTAAAGGCTAGATAGTATATGTGTTAGCACTCCATCGCTAGACTTTAACGGAAAAAGGTTGAACTTTTTAGAAGTAAGCACAGTAGATGGCGATCCGCTTTGTACAGGGAATTCATTATTTTTTCCTTATATTTTTGTTTTTTATTCCCATTTTTCTTTTCTTTCCGCTTTTTTTGTTTTCCATACACGTTCCTCGGTTTTTTTTTGGGTTCACCTCCATTTGCATCGGAGTGAAGGAAGATGAAGATGATACATAATATATTCGAGTTGTTAGTCAGCGCTGTGTGAGAGTTATTCCTTTGTGTTCTTCCTTTGTGTGCGTGAAAGTACTTTTAAGTGTGTCTGATCCTGTGCGCTGTGAAGCAGTATCATGCTAGAAGCGCTTCGCTCATAGCGTTGTTGCCGCCGAGATGTGCCCCAAGAGCAAGGAGCTCGCGCTTGTAGCCTTTATTGCGGTACATCATAAGGTGAAACAGAGAGTATAGCACGGCCCTACGCTTGCCTCCGGTTTTCGAGGCTTTGGTAAAATGTCGTGCTGCCAATATCACTTTACCAGCTAAACGTACACGCGTGAAACAGGTTTTGCCGTCGTGTTGGCAACTAAACAGCGCTCTGAGGCAGGCCTGACGAGCTGAAGGATCCAAGGTCAGCGCGGTTCGTCCCAGTCTGGCCTACCCACGACGACCGTGCCAGTCGTCGAAATGGAGTGGTAGGCCTAGACACAAGCCTAAACATAGAAATGCTCCAAAATTCCGCTTCGTCGTCACTCTATGAGTTCTAGATTAACATATGTACTGTTTTTCGTAAACATTAGCACTCACATTTTTAAAGTGGTCTATTCAAAGACTGCTCCACCTATAAAGAAAATAAAAATTTGGCATACGAAACATCTATGGAGTAAACTAAATGAAGGCAGAACAAATTTGGTACCGTTCATAATTTTCCAACAATGGTTCACGGATGAGGTTCCTAACAAACAACATTTTCATGTACCCTAAAACTTAGAGCATTCTCATTTTAATTTCAGAACATTGAATATAAACATAGCGTGGTCTGCAAGAATTGCGTACTGACTATTAGACTATTACTTTGGGTGGCGCTGATTTACAAAAAGTCAATATATGCAGCTCTGTAAACCTCAGAGCGCCATTTTTGGTGGCATTGATAATAATACACTTTGAAATGTCTGCCCGAATCGCTGGACAAGGTGAGCTCTTATTTTTATATATGTATTTATTAACGAAAAAACATACACACTAAGAACTTATATATTCAGTAAGGTATAAAATTATCAAGTTCAATATTAAGGCTCTACCAGAATTATACCAGGTGCGATCCAAAAAAACCTGAGATTATATTTGTAGCGCAAAAGAAGGCAGCACATTGATGCCCTCACAGCTGTCGAAGGCAGCGACCTTCTATGTCTCTTTTCGTCAAAGAGTTCGTGAACAACACGAAACACGAGTTTTGCTGACAACGTGCACGGACACTGGCGAATTCAGTATGAACTGCAAACCAAAGCGAGCGCGTACATCACTTCTCTGTCTAAGTCGCAAAATCTCAAACAAGGACTTTTGAAATTGACTTGGCATGCTTATGTTGAAGAAGGAGTGAGGCGTGTGATCGTGCGATTTTTGTTTAGTGACACTCACCCCTTAAAAATGGCTAAACATCACTGGAAGACGAAGGGGTATAAAGAAAGTCTCCCTACATCTCTTTGTCTTCCAGGGGTGTTTTGCCATTCTTAAATCTCAGGTGCCACGTAAAACACCTTGCACGCCCCACCCCATAGGCATGCTAAATAATTTCAAAGGCCTTACTTTGAAACTCTATCCAACTTTGACATAAAACTGATGTTTGCTCTCGCTCTGGTTTGCAGTTCATGCTAAAATCTCTATTGTTCTTGCGCACGTGTTCAGAAAAACACCTGCAACGCTGCTCCAAATGCTCACTGAACGACGCTTTTATAACCTGGGCATAACGAGACACAAACGTGCCTGCCTTCGATGTCTGCGTGCGCGTCACAGTGCTGCCTTTTTTGAGGGGCTACAAAACTATAATTCCGGAATTTTGGTCATACCTCGTATAACATTAGGAGTTACAACAATCGTTTCATACACGTCGCAGATTAATTATACGTAAAATAAGTATACAAATTTAACAACAACAAAGGCTACTCAGTGCATCTGTTCATGATAGATTAAGGTGAAAACAAGTAAATCTGCAAAACCGACAAATATCCAGGCTAAAAATTGACCGCATCTCCACGTGGTGAATGATGTTGATTGGGGCGAAGCTCTGGTGGTGCTTGTCTGCGTAGACGCTGAGCCGCAGCATGCGGAGCCTTTCGTTCGTTTTCATCCATGTCAGAAAGAGAATGTGTGGTATGGAACGTGGTTATATACGCATTTGAGCATTTGACCGCAGCGCCCTCTCGTCTATAAACGTTCAGCCAATGCATGCAAAGTTTAACGCGATTATATACGCATTTGACCGCAGCGCCCTCTCCTGTATAGACGTTGAGCGGCTACATGCAATGTTTCATCCATGACATCCCCAGCTCTTGAGTTACTACCACATCTCAGAGCCCCCTACTCGTCCCGCAGTCGTGGCCGAGTGGTTAAGGCGATGGATTAGAAATCCATTGGGGTCTCCCCGCACAGGTTCAAATCCTGTCGACTGCGCAAACAGATTTTTTTTTCATCAATTTTTTCATCTTTTTTTTTTTGTTTTTACACGAGCACGTGAGCACGTGCTCACGAGCAGGAGCACGAGCACCGGACGCCGGAGCTACGGACACCTACGGACATGGCTAGCCCTAAGGAGCTTCGCCCCTAAAACAAAATTGTAAAACATGTTTAAAAAGAGTACTGTCGCGTACCGTGTGCGAACCTCCAAGAACGTCAAGAGACGAGATCGAGATGAACGTTTGTTTCCTGCTCTTTTAATATGGCATTCTCCCCCCGACCCAGAGTTGTCCAGACTTCTTTCAGTCTCTGGACGCGACACCTTCCCTTCTAAGACCTATTGTCTATATCGTGCCGGTGCTCTAGAGATCCTTCCGCTTCTGGTCACCAGGCCGTTATTGCTGCCAGATGAAGCTGGTGGTCCCTTGTCTGCGACCACGCTGGGTGTGGTGTTTTGTCCCGCAGTCTGCAGATGTCTGGTAGTGCGACGTAATGCACCATGTTGAGTCTGCACTAGGTATGACCGTGGTTCGCGGGTCTGCTGTAGCACCACTCCTTGGTGTGCGGCGCCCGCGTACATCCAGACTGCCGATCTAGGTGCCAGTTCAGCTCTGTCTCTTGCTCTGTGACGCTTGTTGTAGTGGCTTGCCTCTTTGGCTTTCACGACGTTGTGACGCTGCCTGTAGCGAGCAGTGTACTTCCAGTTGGGCGTTAGAAGCTGCGGTGACACAGGAACTGTAGACTTCAGTCGTCGTCCCATCAACAATTCCGCTGGTGAATAGCCCTCCTTCCCTGGCGTAGTCCTGTGAGCCAGAAGAGCCTGTGCAGGGTCCTCGGACTTCCTAAGCAGGTTCTTCGCGGTTTAGACGGCTCTTTCTGCCTCGCCATTGCTTTGGGGATAGTAGGGACTTGACGTTACGTGTCGCGCTCCCCACTTGTGTGTAAAGCACCTCGAATTCGCTTGATGCAAACTAGGGTTCACCGTCGGAACGAATGACCTCCGGGATTCCAAATCGTGCGAATATTTCACTCAGTGCTTCGATGACGTCCTTTGACGTCGTCCTGTGGAGCTGCTTAAGCTCAAAGAACTCTGAGAAGTAGTCGATGACTACCAAGTAGTTCTTCCCATCCAACAGAAACAGATCCATACCGATCTCCTGCCATGGACGTTCGGGCAGAGGTGTCTGAATTACAGGCTCCGCCACTGGTTGCCGGAACTTCTGGCAGGTAGGGCACAGGTTGACGTGTAGGATTCGGAGCCCCTGCCTCTCAAACCTTGTGAGGCGGAGGCGCTCAGTAAAAGACATCCGACACCGACGGCTGCTCGTGAAGAACTCCCCTTTACTTCTTCTAAAGAACACGCACGCCGCCTCTTCACACTAAGAGGGCGCCACTAGCTGGACCAATTCACAAATAGCGACCACTACATCTTCCCTTCTTAGAGGCCGCGTTTTCGCCAAATAGTTCTTGTGGCAAAACGCACCCACTTAGTGTTCAAAAAAGTACCATCAACTGCAATGTTTTCGGACTGTCATTACAAGTCTAAACGCCTGGGGCGGGTCACGGCTCGTCCGCTGCGAGTCCGGTAGGGACTTGTCGACACCGGCGGCCCTCTTGGGTCACTACTAATGTTCTGCTGAGCCGCTATTGGGCTTGGAGGCACACCGTCAGCTGCGGGTTGTTCAACCGGCGGCCTTGGGGATGCAAAAGCAACCAGTCCCCTGCGGTTGCGCTGAAGGACCGCTCCGCTGTGGTCAGCTTCCACCAGATAGCTGCGGGGACGCTGTCCTGGGCTGAGCACCGTGGCCGGACACTGTTCCGACTGCACCCACACTCTTTCTCCAGCACGAAGAGGAGGCAGCTCGCGGGCGGCATGCCGCTGGTTGAAGGCCTGAGCTAGTTTCCGCTTATACAACTCATTCCTCCTTGCCACGCGAGCGGGCGATGGTGGCCGCGGAGGACTTTCATCTTGAGCCCTAGGAAGCCGTGTCCTCAACCGACGCCCGAACAGAAGTTGTGCGGGGCTGTCTCCAGAAACACCGGGGGTGTCTCGGTAGCTCAACAGTGCCAAGTACGGATCTTCAGCTTTGGTTAAGAGTTCCTTGATGGTGCGGACAGCTCGCTCCGCTTCGCCGTTAGATTGCGGGAATCTGGGGCTACTTGTTTGGTGCTGGAAGCCGTAATCCTTTGCAAACTTCGCAAAATCCCCCGATGCGAACTGCGGGCCGTTATCTGTTCTTACCGATCGCGGGATACCATGCCGAGCGAAGGCTGACTTCATTGCCGCGATCGTAGCTCCACTCGAGGTGCTGCTTAACGTCAAGACTTCCGGGTACCTCGAGTGATAGTCCACAATAACGATGAAGTCCTGCTTCTTCCAATGAAACAGGTCGGCACCGACGACGTCCCATGGGCGAGTAGGAAAGCCGGACGAGATGAAAGGTTCTGCCGGCTGCACTCTTGTCTTGGCACACTGCTCACAGCCGCTCACCAGGGAAGTGATCTGTGCATTGATGCCTGGCCACCAGACAGAATCGCGAGCTCTGGCCTTGCACTTGACAACTCCTTGGTGACCTTCATGTATTAGCCTTAGTACTGCCTGTCGTAAGTCGACCGGTATGAGGAGCCTCGGGCCCTTGAGGAGAATTCCTTTGCACAGCGACAGCTCGCCTCGGACAGACCAATACTTGGACAAATTGACGGGCAGCTTGTGCTTCGTCGGCCAGCCAACCTCGCAATACCGTTTGAGTGCACAGCACTCTCCGTCAGACTGTTGCGCAGCTTGGACTTCCTCGGGGAGGAGTGGAAGGTCAACAGACGTGTCTTCCAGTGCTGCAATTGCAAATGTGTCAAGGGAGTCCTTGTCCTTGTCTTCCGACCCCATTCTCTGGGGAGCTCTAGAGAGCGTGTCTGCCGTTGCCAGTAGTTTCCCCGGCACATACAGCATGCGGAATTGGTACTGCATCAGCTTCAAACGAAGGCGTTGGATGCGAGGAGGCAACATGTCTAACTCCATCTTGCCGAAGAGAGATACTAGGGGCATATGGTCAGTCTCCACACTGAGCTGCAAACCACGTACGAACTCGTCAAAACGTCGTACAGCCCACACCGTTGCCAGAGCCTCCTTCTCTGTTTGGCTATAGCGCATCTCTGTCGGGGTCATGGCCCTAGATGCGAAGGCCACCGCCCTCCTTTCTCCCGAAGGTTGGTCTTGGAGGAGTACGGCACCGATGCCGAAGGAGCTGGCATCTGCCGAAACTGTTGTGGGGTACAGTGGGTTGTACTTGGCGAGACAGCAGTCTGAACTCAAGAGGTTCTTCACCCGTAGGAATGCAGCCGCCTGCTCAGGACCCCAGGCCCAGACGTTGCTCTTCGACAAAAGTGCTCGGAGAGGAGCGGTGACTTCGGAGATGTGCGGCACGAAACGCGCAACATGGTTTACCATGCCAAGTAGCCTTCGGACCCCTGCAACATCCTCAGGCCTTTCCATCGCCTGGACAGCCTGAATCTTGCTAGGATCCGGCTTCACACCTTCTGCTGATACGACGACTCCAAGGAAGCTGACTTCGGACACCCCGAACACGCACTTGTCTTTGTTGAGAGTGATGCCAGCCTTCGAAAGCCGGGAAAGCACCTGGTTGAGCCGCGCGTCATGTTCTTCGCGCGTCCGTCCAAAGACAAGAATGTCGTCAATCATGTTGACGCACCCGACCTGTCCTTCCAGTATGCGCGCCATCTGCTTCTGAAAGTACTCTGGGGCCGACGTAAGTCCAAAAGGTAGACGACAGAAGCAGAAGCGGCCAAAGGAGTAATGAAAGTGGTGTACTCCTGACTTTCCTTGGCAAGTTTCACCTGGTGAAATCCGGAATTTGCGTCCAACTTGGAGTACACCGTCGCCTCTCCCAGAAGTCCGAGAACTTGGTCCACCGTAGGGAGCATGTGCCGTTCTCGAAGGACGACCTTGTTGAGCTTCGTAAGGTCAACGCAGAGACGGTGACCACCAGAAGCCTTCGGAACGACGACTATTCCTGCACACCACGGGGTGGGGCCTTCAACCCGGCGAATGACACCCTGTCGCTCGAGCTTCTCCAGTTCCGTCCTCACGACCTCTCGTAAGGGAATAGGTATACGACGAGGTACACTCAACGAGAAAGGAGTGGCATTGGATTCCAGCCGGATCGTGTACTCGTCGGGTAGCGTACCCAGACCTTGGAAGAGCTCAGTGAAGCCTGGGTTGACTGCAGGCTTGGCTGCAGTATCGAGGAACTTGATGACCTGCAGGTCCTGTATGGCAGAGAAGCCCAGCAAAGGAGTACTGAGAGACTGGATGACATACACCTGCTGCTTGGAAGATCTGCCGTTCCACCACAGCGTCGATGAGAAAGAACCCAGCACCTTAAGCGGGTGGTTGCCCGGTCCATGAATGGCGTTTTCCACCTTTGACAAACGCTGGGGAATCCGAGGGAAACTATCTGGAACAGCCGTCACCTCGGCTCCCGAGTCCACTTTGAAGGACGCTGTATAGTTGTTGACAGTGACATCAATGTACTTAGCCCTCTCTCCGGCGTCGACTACAGAAAGCTGCAGAGTGCCTACTTTGGCTTGCTTTTTCATGCGGGAGAGACAGAC
>JAZHYW010040958.1:0-23011 GCA_037355805.1 Ixodes ricinus | reverse complement strand
AACGATGCAGTCCACGGTCCTTGTGCTGGGTGAACACCGAACGCTTTGCAAAACAAGCTGGACAAAGCGTCTGGTGTATTTCGAGCTTCTCTTTCTAATAATAAAAGTTACTAGCGTGCTCCTCGAGGTTTCTAGTTTCTAGCGCATTTTTAATACCGCATTTCTCGGAGCAAGCGCTCAGATACGTGTCGCCGTTTTTAGTTTCCAGTGCGTGACCACTTGGTCTGGGCTCTTCCGCAAGGTGTCGAAGACAGTAAACGCGATTTAGAGTCAGCCAATATGACGCCTTCAACTTTGTCCGATTTACAACGACGTCAGTACCCCGATGTACGCAACACGTTGTTGTCACCTAAGCGTAGTCAATGGGGTTTCACGAGTGGCCTCTAAGGGAAGGCACAAGTGCTGCCATAAACTTTGTACGTCCTCCATCCTTCGTTAAAAATAAATATCGATCGATCAATCAATCAATTCGAATGTGTCTATCCGATTGTCGGAACGAAATGCGTGAATGAGCGAGCGTTGTACTCACCGAGCGGTTGTTGGCGGGGTCTCGCTCGTTCAGGTACTGTTCGAGAGCGGCCATAAGCCCGATCCCCATCGCTGTCTGGTTGTCCGCCAAGCCCCAGAGGTAGGTCCTCTCCAGGACGCCGATCTCGAAGGCCCCTTCGTCCACAACACTGGCCACCAGCACCTGCGGATGAGAGAACAAAAATAAAGTAGCAAATGTCGCGATATATAAAAACAAAACGGACGCGCTGCTTAGGAGGACGAATTAATTTCATTTTAGAGATAGTAATCAATGTTGCGCTCGTTTCCGGAATATCTCTAAGGAATGAGGCACTTCCTCTGCACAAATAATCTTCAACGTGCGTTAAAAAACACAAAAAACATGAATACAGAACTGAGTTTATATTTGCTCCTGACAGATGAAGGGACACTGCCAGCTTGAACTAGTTTAACTGCTAGTTGCAGTATCCTTTTCGTGCCTTAGCTTGGCGCACTTTATCTTCGTTGCTGTTGCGTTACTAGGCTTCTAATCATCATAAGAATAACCGTAATCATTATATTGGTACTTGAAGTTTTAAAGTAAGAGCTCTTGTTCAAACGTATCTCTAGGAGGAGCGCAAATAACTTATTGCAGTGGCCTGACAAAATTCAATTTTCCAAATGGAATCGGTTTAAAATTAAATAGTAGTTTCAACAATTAATGGGCTAAACACTAATGCAAACTACCTTATATTTTGGGGACTTCGGCATACAACTAGCGATACTAAATATTGCCATTTTGTAATACGTTTCGGACCTCTTGTTTACTATAACAATAATGTTTCTGTGTGAAAAAAAAATTCTGGTTCTGAAGATTTCTTTTTGTGTTTTTCCTTTATGCTTAAATTGACAAACACTGGCGTGAAAGGCGTCTCTCTAAAACGTAATTGTAATTGCGTTGCGCGTTTGTTTAGACAGCGAAAGATCAGTCATCCCCAATGGCCATCTGGTGTCTCTGCAGTACAAACGAGAAATATAGCCAATACAGCACCAGTGCTAGCCTGGGGACTTCAAAGTGCAACACACAGTAGGGAGTTGTAGCAAGATCGTTTTTCTCCTCCGCTACTGTATCCGTAAAGAAAACGCCGCAACTGCTCATGCGCGCCGCCAGCCTTGTCTGCATAGTTCAAGGTCTTGTGGCGGATTACGGAGCGCTAACCGGGTGCTTAGCGGGCTGCGGAAACGGTCTACTAAAACTCCCTAGTAGCGGTACACGATGGCAGGCCGGTACGATATGCTCTCCGGAACGGGCAGGGGTTGATTCCAGAATCCCTTGAGGTCTAGCGACAAAACGACGTATATCCCAACTTCCCTTCCGTTAAAATGCACTATATGCACGAATGAATGAATATCCCTCAGGCGCACCTGCTTGTCCTCGAAGAGCTCCGACCTCGCCATTCCGAAAGGCGACTCCGTCATGGGAAAGCTGTCGAAGCTGGGCACAAAGCGGGGACCCAGGGCGATGCGAAGGCGATCCGTCGCCCGCTGCAGCTCGGGAACCGTGAGGTTGCGGAGGCAGTCGACCGAGCCGCCCGGGTCTCCGGCAGAGGCGGGGCAAGACGCACTTTCGGCGAGGGCCCGGAGGTTGGCCAGGGCGCCGGCCGTGTTGTCCCGCAGGGGCCGCAGAGGACTGCCCGAGTGCAGGATGAGGCGCCGGTGGGCCTTGAGCAGGCCGGGCTGCAGCAGGAAGTAGCCCAGGGAGGTGGCGCCCGTGTCGTGCCCAAAGAGCACAATCTGCTAAGTAAGAGTGCATTCTGCTAATGGCCGAGTCCCACTAGAGCGACAAACAGAAACAAACAACGGCGACAAGCCTCAAAAATATGCAGCGTGCTCGCGATGGTACGTTTGGCAGGCGTTCAGTCGTTCGGTGCTCGCGAAGTAAGCACGAGTGATTGCGAGCCTGCCAAAGATACCCTCGCGTGCATGATGCTTGTGTTTGAGCATGGCCTCCTTTATTCTACAAAGCCTGTCAAATCGCAAAAGACTCCGGTTTGAGGCTTGTCGATGTCTTTTGCTTCTGTTTGTCGCTCTAGTGGGACTCCGGCATTAGGCATTGGCGCCTTGTAAGCTTGATCGGAGTACGTGGCGCGAAAGCTCGCGTTGCGGAACCCGGGAATTCCGGGCCTGGAAACGCGACAAAAGAGCACGCGCCGAAACAGCACGCGACAAAACAACTATACGTCAAAGCGGCACAGCGACCGAAGAGCGCGTGCAAGGATGGCACAACTTCAAGACAGCGCAACGACGGAACGGCACGTGCGAAGGTGATGTGGCGTTAGAAACAACGTAGCTCCGAGCAGATGTGTGATTCACGATCATAAAGTGCTATAAATGGCGTGTTCAAAATAACGTGTTTATTTTTAGATTGTGCTGTCAGGTTTTACTTGGTTACTACTGGTAGCTTCCCAAGTGAAAATGATATGAAACCCCGTGGATCTCTTCAGTTATAGGGGCAGTAAACTTAGTAAAGCGAAATTCCTCCCACAATTTTAACATTTCCCGTGAACCTTCTTTCAAACTATGACTCTGCGACGAAAAATACAGAGAAGGCGTCGTATATTTGAGAGTTCAGTTGTCCGTTCAAAAATACCCAGGTGGTTTCGTTATTCTCCACTCCTTCTCGGAAGCGCGCCAGATTACCTGCGTTGATCTGACTCTCCTAAAATTTACTTTACGTTCGTTCCTCAGTTATTCAAAATTGATGGACTCACAGCTGCAGTTCTATTTTGCTATTTCTCTCCTTCAACCTTGTCGACCGATATCTTAGATCATCAGTTTACCCAGTTCGCTTTCCGGAATAAGTGTCTTTTGTTAAGACCACAGCGGGTCGTGGTTCCGACCGGGAGGGGGGGGGGGGGGGGGGGGCTTGCTGATTATGGGTCGCGGGAGGATTAGGAAAGTCTGAAGCGGACTTGCCGACCCTGTAGCTCGAAACGCCATCTGCAACTTCGAAGAGGCTACGAGAAGCGAGAGGTACAGGGTGGCTGGTTTTAGAAAAATTAAACACCGAAGTAAAATTTTAAATGTTAGCGCGAATTGGTTGAAATATTTTTACTAAGCAATGAACTGATTACAAAGCCAGAATATTTGTTTTCTAATATCAATATCGATTTACTCATAGTTGGGTCTGATTGAAGTATTATTAGTGAACAGTTTCACTCTAACTATGCATGTTCATATGCTGCCAAAGTTTTGAATACTTTTTAATGGTTCGTGAACATTAAACAATCATCTGATTATGTGACTGTGTGGTTGCTATTTGATAATCATTAATGTCAGTAATATTGCAAGCAAAACTTGACCATTCATTTCAATTAGGCGAGCCGTCAATAAATATACAGCCGAAAGTACGAATGTACAACACTAAAATGTAGGTTTGGTTCTCGAATGCGTTCGCTTGGACCTCAGCCTTCCCCGCGAGTAGCATTGCGTGTACAATTACTCCGGAATAATCATGAGCCTAAGGCATACTGCTGGGCAATGACGTATAAATGAGCTGTGTTGAGACACTTGCTGTATCGTGGGTGTGCTGTTTGGGCGTCGTGCTGTTTTGTTGAGTGCGCTCGGTCTCCGCCCCTGCCTATTTTGACCTAGATGAGCGTCCCACCGGTCCACATTCGTGTAACACCACTGCGCGATGCGCGTTAAAGAGCCCAGGCAGGCTAGCAGTCATACTGCGTTGGCTAAGTTTCTAATTTATATCATAAACCAGTGTCGGCTTATCTCAGATGAGAACCAAACTTGCGATGTCTGAACAAAAACATCTAAAACCTAAATTTATGCTTCTTGTACGTCGGGTAATATCTTACTCGTGATAAGCCTAAACGGCGGAATGGAGAAAATGACGTGCATTTTTGGGGTCTCCCGCGAAGGCGTCGATGTTCTCCTGCACCCACTTCAGGGCGAGCAGCATGTCCAGCAAGCCCACGTTTCCCGGAGCGTCGGCCGTGTGGGCGTTCAAGAAGCCGAACACTCCGAGGCGGTAGTTGGGGACCACAACGAGGACGTCGCCACGGGCGGACAGCGCCCTGCCGTCGTACAGATCTAGGTTGTTGAAGCCGTGCTCGAAGTCCCGGCCATAGAAAAAGAGGATCACGGTTCTCGGGTTGCAGTCGAAGGCGCAGAATGGACGCACGACGGGGGTCCAGATGTTCAGGTGCAGGCAATCCTCGCTGCTCTCGGTCGGGATCATGTCCAGCACAGGCGCGCCGGAACCCTGGGTGTGCCGCGCGGACAGAACGATCTTAGACAGACTCGTCCTGGACAGCATGGGCCCGGAGAAAATGGCCCTGAGCATAATGGTTCTGTAAAAAATGGTCTTAGACAAAAATTTCCCGGACAAGGCGGTGGTGAAGAAGACGGCCCCGAACAGAATGGTCCCAAACATGAAATGTCTTAGACGTAATGGTTCGGGCGGAATGGTCGAGGAGAAAGTGACCCCAAACTGAATCGTCCCAAATAGAATTGCCTTGGACGTATATAGTGTCCTGAACAGAACGGTCGTAAAAGAAACGGCTCCCAGCAGAAAGGTTTCAAATAGAATTGCCTTGAACGTGATGTCCTGAACAGAATGGTCTCGAATAGAATTGCATTCGACGTAATTTCGTGAACAGAATGCTCGCAGAGAAAATGGCCCCGGAACCGAATTATCCTGAATAGAATAATTGCCTAGGATGCAGGGGCGGATTTATGGAGTCAGGCCTGTGAGGAAAGGAGGGGGGGGGGGGGCGGTAGGCATTCGGCTGGCGCGAAGTGGGAAGGGAGGGGGGGGTCTGCTGAAATATTACGTTACGGTCGAAACGTTGCCCACATCTATTTCGTTGACATTTGCTATTGCACCAAAAACTAAACTTTTGGCTGATGTATATCAATGATTTTATTTTAAAAAAGTTGACCTTGGGAAGCTTAGGGGAAACGGTCGCCTCCCTCCCCCCCCCCTCCGCCCCTAAATCTGCCCCTGCTAGGACGTAATTTCGTGAATAGAATGGTCGCGGAGAAAATGGCCCCGAGCAGGATGGGGCCCCGAAAATGGCTTTTACTTCGACGAAATGAGGGGGGTAAGAAAGTGGACTATTTTTTTTCCTTCTCCTTTCACCGGTTTTCGGTCGTAATACACGCCCGATTAGACACAACGGCCAATTTCTATAGGCCGTTGTTTGTCACATCACACGTATTTTGATTGCCCGAAGAACCGCCGTGACGTCATTTAGTGGGCGCCCCGGCCTTTGGTGCACCAATGCGTCGTCTAAACAAGAGTGCGCACTTTCGATCCACAACAAATCGCAAAACTCATAAAAAGAATTAAAAAAAAAGCTTCGGTGTCTTTTGTAACCGCATTCCGGGTTCCTGCCTGGCTTCAACTGTCCATAATTATACATACATCCTCCGCTTGTTGTACAGTACATGTGGTCGCGAGAGGAGGCAGGAGAGGAGGGCGAGGCGATGGTTCGAAAAGACGCGCTAAGGCCTGCCAGGAAGGCGGACACTGAGCGGAAGCGTCAGCTGCGTTTCTCATAAAGTGCAATTCTGCATACGTCGGTTTGATCGACAGATAAAAGGAAAAATACAGCTCTAACTTGATCTACCGGAGAAACCGCCATAAGTAGAATTGCCGCGTTTTTAGAAGCGTCAGCAAGTCGGTCTCTTTTACGTTTGTTTTGTTGCGACGCCACGGAGGACGCACAGACGCACAGACAGGCCAGGGAGAGCGTCCTGTGTTCTGAGTCACAGCGTTTTGACACGCGACGCACGAACATGCGTGATTTTTGGGCGGCGCAGGTGTTTGGTATTGGGCGGCCAACTTTACTGCATTCAGACGACAAAGAATTTGAGTAACCTTCGGTAAGAATGGCAGTTCTGCAATGACGCAGTTGCAAAGTTTGTTTGTCTCAACCTGTGGACACGGGGGTCCCTTGAACTTGGCGTGAAGTGGAAAAACCCTGGGGACGGCCGGCCTCGGAGGCGAGAACCGGTGCCTGCCCGAGGTGTCCCGTCCGTACGGCACGCCCAGGAAGACGAACACGTCGCGGTTCAGCGTCGTCTCGTCGTTGAGGTGCAGGCCCTCCACGACACCTTCCCTGGTCTGGACGGACACAACGCGCTCGCTGGTCTTCGAGCCCAGGATGAAGATCACGAACATGAAGACCAGGAAGGTCAGGGCGTTCACGAAGAAGGCCATCTTCCTGGGGTTTGGTGGCGGAGACGGTCGAATTAGTCTCAGCGCGAGTTGCACCACCAGAGTATTTAATCTTGATTAATTGGCATCTGTAGACCATCATTGCCATTTTCCACGCCGAAATTTTAGTCTACTAGGTCGTGGAACGCCGTTTGAACGAGTGGATTAGCTCTCTTCTACGGAATATCGAACGACGCGCCTGCCTGCACAGTCCCTCAGCATCTTTCGCCCGGATAATGAGGACATGTCTATGGGTCACAATTTCGTTTTACGTAAAAGATGGTTGCTTTACAAAAATATTTATGCCCCCCCCCCCCCGTACTGTGCAATCAGGCGTCAGCAGTACTAGAGTACTCATTCAGGCCTCTTCATTGGTATATAATATTATGATGTCCAGGAGTCCGTGCCTGGCGCGTCAGCGCACCAGCAGCTCTGAAAGGATACACAACCGACAAATGTTCGTCAACATCTTCAAACCCGAAGTTCTCTTCGGTGTCTTTATAAGAACTGCTTTATGGGTGTAGTAATAGACATGTGTACTCTTCACATCTCGCTAGTGAATGTTGTCTTACACTCTTAAAAAGTTTGTGCGTCTATTTTCACGCAATACTTGGAGAGTCAATCACCGCAACTTATGGAGAGCTCAGCGAATGACGATGCCGAAACATATGTTTAGACCAAAAAACGCAGTCTGAGTTGTGAGATTAAGCAATGCAAAACGTCACGCTTGCATTGCTTAATGTCACAACTCAGACTGCGTTTTTTGGTCTAAACATATGTTTCGGCATCGCCATTCGCTGAGCTGCCTCCGTAAGTTGCGGTGATTGGCTCTCCAAGTATTGTATGTGAAAATAGACGCACAGACTTTTTTAAGAGTGTAGGTGTACATTATTGGTAATTATCCACTAGATTCAGTAACAGCTTGAGGATTACGTGGCGTGTTCCGCGCCTCTTGATACCGCTCGACAGCCAATCAGCATGAGCGGATAAAAACGCGAAAGAACCAATCACGAGACATAAATAACAAACCACGACCCCCTACGTTTTCTGAGCTGTGAATCCCTATAGTTTTATTTAAAAAAATGACAGAGGCCTTTATCTTCATGGTTCTATATAACGCCTGACATTCAGTAGTTGAGGAGCGAGCGTTTAGATTTGTGTAGAAGACATTAAACGGTCGTTTCAGGGCGATAATAGTTTTATGAATTTCCCCGCTAAATTTAACGGCGAAACTGACCTGGTGCAAAGGTCACGTGACGTCGATTTTCCCGCTGTATATATATATATATAGCGGGAAACTAAATTGGCGTAATAGGTCACGTGACATCGGGTCACGTGACCTATTGATGTCACGCGACATTAGATCACGTGACATCAAATTTCTCGCCGAATTTAGCGGGGAAACTGAGTTGGTGCGCAGGTCACGTCATGTGAAAAGATTAGCGGGTAAACTGAATTGTACTGTAGGTATTGTGACGTCAGGTGACGTGACATCAATTTCCCCGCTAAAATTAGCGGGGAAAGTGAGTTGGCATATAGGTCACAAGACGTCAATGTCCTCGCTAAATTAGCAAAAGTCGTTGTCATGGGCTAAGGCCCTCCTTGTGTAGAAGTCTTTCTTAAAGTGGTGCTTAAAATCGAAAGAATAAAACACGGAGGACAAGCACAGGACAACCACCGTCTTTGAAAGAACGTGGTTGTCCTCTGCTTCTCCTCCGTGTTTTATTCTTTCGATTTTAAGTATTCATGTTCAACTCGCTCGCCTTTACCAGGAAAGTGGTGATATAAAAAAAAATAAACATGCGCCGCGAAGTCTTTTTTTTTCTTCTTTTTTTGTACATGTGAAAGACCATCTTTCGGCATGAGGTCTAGGCATTACCTGTGCTCTGACGGCATTTTGTTACCGGTTCCTTATTTGCATTTTTCTTTTGAGTGCGGGTTTTGGGCACCAAGTGTTACATGAAGGAACCCTAAAGTAGGTGCATGGCTCGTTAATAATGCAGATAATTCCTCACCTTCAACTCGAGCCCTTTGCCGGCGAGCGCTTGCTGGAGACAGAGCCTCAGCCTGTCAACAGTCGAGTAACCCTAAATAGGAGGGCACTGCACGAGGTACCCTGGACTCACCGCTTACAGCTGACGTGCCCCACGATCTTGACTCCCTCCTGGGGCTGCCTGAGGGAACTGAGCAGCCTACGGACCGTCCGGGGCGTCGTCAGCATGCTGCACTGACTGCCCCGCTGGAGGAAGTTCCGTCTCACGCCCGGAGAGGCCCGCAAGCCCCGCTGGGCGCTCGAAGGGCCCTCGTCGCCGGTCGTTGGGGGCCAGGGACCCCGGAGCGCTGCTTGGTCGGGCTGCAGAGAGCGGCCGCTCCAGTCCCTCGTCTTCGAAGTCTCCGGGCATTCCGATTCGGGTCCTGCGATCATCGATAGCGGTCGCCTTCTTGAATTTCATCGACACATGGACGGCCGGGGACAATGGTGCACATAGCAGAAGCGGATAGAAATAATACACTTCCACCTTTAAAAAAAAAAATAATAATAATCTTACAGACAAATTTGGAAGACACCAAATATGTAGCCTGTTTTTAGCCTCGAACGTGACGTAGACGCGGTGTCCCGTTACACCGTGACGTGATGGTGTCACGTGATTTGACGTCGTGTGTGCATCATGCGTGCGTTAGGATTCGTTAGGCTTGGTTACGCGGCCCCGTATTACGCACGTAAGACACCTGTTTATCCTCAAAACGAAAATAATGTTCACCGCAATATTTACGCCAGGAGACACATTTTAATGAACGATATTCTATTTTAAAGTTAATGACTCTATATCCACCTTAATTTCGGTTTCACTCCTAACTCAAGATGCGCCTCACTAGGTATTTATTGAATTAAAAAGGTTTTTCGCGGAAAAATATATTTTCTAACATACGTAACCAATCCACACACCTGACGTTTTTTTGTTTTTTTTTTACTGAACTATAATTTTGACAACGCTTCGCGCACTGTGTCTTGCACCCTGTGTTTATAAATATCTTGATAACGATGTCAGTTTTTCATGTGCTACAAAAATAATACCTTCTTGTAAAATCTATTACGGCAAAATTGAGTATGTTTTGTGAGTGTGGAGGCTACATTATTCGAGGCCTACATTATTGCAATTTGTATTAATAATATTGAAATTAGGATATCTTAATGCGCGCTTCTTCAAGTTCTAATATGATTTCTCGGTTATAATCTAATTTCAAACGCTCCAACAGCTATGGCAATCCAAAGGGGGCAAATTATCCTCCCGGGTGCTAGTAAAAATCGTCTAAAGTTAATAGAAACTCCCAAGCTAAATGACATTAACTTCGGTTAAAGCATATGGTGCTATCAAAGTCGCCGCCAATTCTTTCAGATCAAGGGCCTCGATAAACAAGAAGCGGATTCCGTTTTTTTTTTTTTTCTTTTTGTTACAAAATTTCCTATACTCGGTTTCAGCCTAGGTCCGAGCGTGTCCGTTATGAGCCGAAGGTCCAGTCAAAGAGGGCAAAAAGTGCAACGTCATGGCGTTCCCGCTCTTGATAGGACGAGCCGGCGGAAGTGCATGCACTGAAAGATACGGCGAACACCGCTGGTCATATCAACTGCGAAGAGCACGCCCTGACGGTGCGCCTTTTTCGCCGTTAGAACATTTATTTTCTTAATCTAACGTGTAGGACATTTCTTTAATGTTTACCCGTCGTCGTTTTCCCAATCTTAGCCTTCCCAGTTCAAAGGAACGCTTGCTTGCACGTATGTTCAGTGCGGCACGTTTCGTTGGCGTCGGAAAAGCAGTGAAACAGTAAGGTTCGATCCCGTGCTCCGTTGGGACAGTGAGGAGTATTGTTGGCATTAAAAAATGGCTGCTCGCGAGCTATGATCGCGACCAGTTTCGCCTCGTCCGCTGAGCAGGAGGGCCGGGGTACCCTCGCTAGGCCGCTTCTCGTTTCCGCCGCGAAAGGGCAGGCAACGATCTGGAGATGAGAATGTGATTCGAAAGTTATAAGCGACTTCCTGATAATTAAAATGAGAAAATGGAACTGTTCTGCACGTTCCTTCCAAACAGGAACGAAATCTCGTTCTTCGTTTCTTCTCACTTCTAGAACGCTTTCCCGTTACCTTCCTAGGATTGGAGCGTGTTGCATTAACGTAAATTTTGCGTATTTTAATGAAACAATGTGGTGAATAATCGGTGAATAAAATAAAGAAAGCAAGTTAAAATATCCACATCAAAATATGGGTGGTGTCGTCGCGATCACATTTGTGTTCGCAGCTAACTCGTTCCAAGATTTCTTTGTTTTCGACCATTTCTCGGACACTTCCACATCTCCCAGTAAAGTCGGAGATTGAAATAGCCAATAAGAAAAAAAAATCTTAAATGCCTTCTTAATTTGGCTAAAATTGCAGATGTATACACATTTCCAAAGAAACGCTCCTTTCGCCGCCGCCATGTTAATAATAATTCGTTTATTTCCATCTACATTGATGGTGGAGCTCGAGAGACAAAAGCTGTGAAATACAGCTTGACAAGGCCCTCGACCCCCTACATAGGCACAACAGCAGAGGTACAGGGAAAAAGGCTACTTCATGCGAAAGTACAAAACGGGTGGATGATATACGCACACAACACACAAATAAAAGAAATATTGAATAATCTTGGAGATATTAAACAAACCGCCAGATCACTGGTATTTTACCTATCTAGGTCTACAAATATTTTCTAAGTTGCTTAACCCCCCCCCTTTTCAGCTTGAAATTGTCTGCGAATCTCTTGGACTGTTGAAATTTGGTCAGCGCGATTCTCCACCTATGTTTTGCGATTTTGCATTTTCCGACTTTATTTTCCTTATGCATGCTGCATATCCTTTTTGCGTTATCTTCCACTGTGAGAGATAGGGCTGGTAGGTGCCTGCCAGTCAAGCGTTTCTGCTCAACGTTCACGGGAAACGAAGGAAGGGAAGAACGTCGAACGGCCCTCGGCGCAACTTTCCGAACAATGACGAGTGTTCTCCCTACAGTGTCGAACCGAAATTTTTATCGGTTCGGTTCGGATTTGGGCTTAGGTTCACGGTAGTGTCAGTTCACGGCTTTTGGTTCAGTTCCGGTTCAGTTCCGGGGGCAAGATTAGCGGTTCAAACCGGTTCGAACCGGTTCGAATTGGTTTGAACCGCTAAATTGAGAATACTTTTTCCACGATGCTTCGGCGATAGGCACTATTTCCGCCGTGAAATGATAACTATATCGCTTTTTTTTTTATCGTTCGTACAATTTACTTTTATTTTCACGTACCAAAAATAATAAATTGCGTTATTTATTATTCACACAAAAGAATTAGATTAACATACAAAACTCCGTGTTTATAGGACTCAATGGACTCAACATCCAATTGTTTTCCTCAGTCACACATATTCTACCTGAGTCGAAAGGTTGTCACGAAGTGTAGTAGGTTACCTAAAATACCCGTTGTTGGTACAACTTTGCGTCGCAGTATTAAAAGTTGAATCGTAGTTGGGCTCTCGAAGTATAGTTTTAATTACTGTGCATAAAATCATGAATGGGCACCTTGTCGCTATATATAGCGTGGAATATAGTTTACGAAATACGTTTTACAATATATATGGTGACGATGCAACTGAGCTTAAAGAAATAATATTTTAAACATGTCAAGAAAGTCTCACCACATGACCTTTCAGTCTACATTTTATAGAAACACTGAGTGGCAATCACAATCTTCCTGATCAACAGTGTTTACACTCAGCACTGTGATGCAGCCGAAAAATCATGTAGAAATGAGTGATCCAAATTGTTCACTCTAGTCTATACGCACCTTCGTACTTAGATCGAATCTAGCCTAAAATAGCGCGTTCCCTGGGGTACGATTTCTTTAACAAGATAAAGTAGCATAGCCTAGCTGGCTTTTGAGGTATGTTCTTTCCAAGATGCCGGTCAATTCAATTTGCAAATAAGCGTCACCCTTGCTCACTGATATTTCTCGTCATATAGAACAAAGTAGTGTTTCCTGCTCTACTCTACATGGCAGCTACTTAATTGGTCACTTTCTGACAGCCTGCGTGCGTAATTGCCATAGTTTCACCACGCGCCCTGTATAATATGTTTCGTCCAGCCGACAGATACATATAGTTGCTGTTCATCACATACAAGAAGCACTAACAGACTTACATATGTTTGAGAATTTATATATCTGTCAGGAACACAAAGTTATTTAAATCAAATTTAAAATTATTTTTTAAGCCTCTCCTAAATCACTTATACACCTGCCTATCGAAGATGAAAACACCGAAAAAGATTTGCAGAGCATCTTTCACCTATTTGGGGGTGCATTTACTTATCATGTATATTTTTAAGGTGATCGTCCTTTTGTTTATGCAGTCAAATTATAAGTCAGTAATTAAAAATATTTTTATTATCATCAAAAAATGTGACTCCATGAAGTTCACATAACCGCTTGAGACTAAAACGAGAGGACGGTACTCGTAAATAATAATTGGGGTTGTGTGGATATTTATACAGCGAGTCGCTGGTCAGCCATTTTAAAGTTGCGACGAGTCACTCGCTGTAGATGAGCAATTTAGCCAGTGCAGTACAACCGCTAGCCTGGGGTCTTTAACGTGCACCACGCAGTAGTGATACACGACCGCACGCCGGTACGATGCTCATCCAGATCGAAACGGGCAGGGTGGGGATTGAACCCAAGATCCCTGGGTTCTGCAGCGCGAGCTTTCGCTCCACGTGCCCCGAGCTGGTGTGCGCTAGCCCACTCGGCTACCGATCCCCCCACTCGAAAATACGCCAGCTGTTGAGTCTGCGGAAGGTTCGCACAGGTCCTTGAAACCCTTGAATTTAAAAATTGGGTTTTCAAGGCCCTTGAAAATTCAATTGCAGAGCCCTTGAAACCCTGGATTTTTTTATAGACCTTGAAAATCCTTGAATGGCTATTTATATTAGCAAATGCGGGTATATATTGTACATTTTTGTTATGCTTATCGATTGTTTTTCGTTTCGGCCTAAGTTATCTCAATTTGTCTAGATTTAGCCAATGTTCACTGGATGGTTGGCCCCGTTGGAGCGGATTCGATTCTGAATCCAATCTAACCCGGGAATGCTTTGCACACTGTTTCCGCCATTGGTCTCGTGTTTTGTCGTCGGCCATAAGAAAATGCCCAGCAAAAGCAGGTTTCAAGGTGCTTAGCTCTGCAGTGATGAATATAAGAACTGGGTGGCGCCAGATACCACAAATCAGCATCGTGCAAGCTGCAAGCCGTGCGGAAAAACCTTCGATGTCGCCGCCATGGGCGAGTCGGCCTTGAAGAGCCATATGAAGAGCGCGAAACATGCCGGCATCATGAAAATCGCAGCCATGAGCTCGGTGCAAAATTACCTGGCTCCGGGCACGAGTGAACAATGCACTGCCCCGCCTCCACCGCAGTTGCCAAACCTAAACGCTGCTTGCAAGACGCACGAATTGGTGACAAACGCCGAAGTGTTGTGGACTCTGAAGGTCGTCACATCCCACTGTTGCTACCGGTCATCGTCACAAGCGGGCAAGTTGTTCCAACACATGTTCCCAGACAATGAGCTGGCAAAAGCGTTTTCTTACGGAGAAAAAAATGCGCCTAGTGTGATGTGTCATGAGACCTTACTTTTCAACGGCCTTGCAGCGGGACATCAAACAGTGTGAGCACTACGTGGTGCTTTTTGACGAGCCTTCGAACGACTATTCGCATCTCAAACGAATGGATGTGCACGTAAGTTGTTGGGACTTGTCTCACGAGGTGACAACAAGATACTACAACTCGGTGTTTATGGGGCACTCCACGGCCGGCGACATACAAGGAAAGCTGCTGTTGAGTCCACTCGAACCTTTGCCTCTTAAGAAGATTCTTCAGATATCGATGAATGGTCCCAATGTTAACTGGGTGTTCTTTAAGAACCTCCAAGTGCACCTGCAACAAACGTACCAAGATCTGTGTGTGGACATTGGCAACTGTGGCCTCCACAAATGCACAACGCCTACAGGGCAGACGTTACAGCAAGTAGGTGGGGACTAGATTGCTTACTGTCTAGTCTGAGCGCACCGTTTGAGACCTATCCAGCAAGAAGGAAAGACTTTACAACAGTTAATAGGCAGGAAACACCTCTCCTAAAGTTTGCTTAGTGCAGTAAGAATGATACCTGTAATCTTTTGACAACAGTATTTTATTGAAATCTGCTACGTGCGGCGTCGAGTTAGGTCCTTGCAAATACTCCCACAAGGCCTTGAAATCCTTTGAATATCATTAAATATCATTCTTTGAATCCTGTACGAACCCTTTCTGCGGGAACCTGTTTTGTTTGTTCGCTGTTTGGAAGTGTGAAACACCGGCCGTGTTGCAGGGTGTGCCAAAAATGACTTTGCGCTCACATGATAGATCGGAAGGCAAATACAAGAAATGTGCACAAAGAGAGAAATAATAAATGGTATTTTTCTACAAAATCCCAAGCACAACGCTAAACTGTAAAAAGAAATTCGTAGAGAAGCATGAAATGATATGCCTAATTATATACCATGTATATATTTAAGGTGATCGGCCCTTTATTTATGTTGTCAAATCTTCAGGCAGTAATTAAATATATTTACATTATCATCATTCAATTGGACGGTATGAAGTTCACTTAGCCTCTTGAGACCGACACGGGAGGACGATACTTGAAAATACGCCAGCTGTTTAGTCTTGCAGAAACGTGCTTTTTTTCCGCTGCTTGGTGGTGTGAAACATAGGGCCAAAGTCCGAAAAGGACTTTGTGCTAACATGCTAGATTTGAAGGCCAATACGCGAAATGTGCCTAAGGAGAAAGATAGTAAATGATATTCTTCAAAAGAATCCAATAGACCAGTTGTTCTCAAATGGGTTTCCGCGGACGGGTCCGCGAAGCCATTTTAGGGGTCTGCGAAGCCCTCGCCTCAACCCCCTCCCCCTTTTTTGAAAAAAAAAAAGGCTACTGCGTGATTAAATGGGTACAGCCGTCACCATCTATCCATCGATTCATCCTTTTACTTAATGCTTCTCACTTCTCCTATATATAACACTAAAATATGTCCTTTTCACACTCTGTCCCTTTCTCCTTTCCCCGCTGGCATTCGGAGGCATGAGCCCCCATCACTTTGGAGGGACCCCAAAGGGTTTTCGACACCTCAATGCTTAAGAGCCACGGCAATAGACAATGCCTTACTGTGCACAAAATACATAGAGATGTAAGGATATTCCTAATTACACATAAATAGCACGAAGGAGAGACAAAGATTCCTATAATCTTAACATAAATCACAATTGGTCACCCGCTTACACGAGCTCGAAACTTCGCGAAATGCTGCCTCAGGAGGCTAATGTGATATTCGGTTTTACGTGCACTTGTCTTGGGCCCTCACTTTACAACTCTGTGCTTTATCAGTCATGCACTCTTAACGTTTTATTAGGCTGTTGTATATCATCGCGAGACTGCTGTATATGCTGCGCAACTTTACATTTTCGGCATTTACTTTCGCTAGGGCTGCGATAATCGTATTTCAACCGAAAACTTAACTGCTTACATGGGTTTCTTGTGACGACGTCATCGCACTGTATGCTGGTGGTCATTCTGGTCATTCAAAATCAAATTCGATGATGCTATATGCACGCCGCGGAAGGTCTCGCTCAGTGCAAGCCATGTATTTGAAAGATGCGAACTATTCTGGCTTGGTGCAGCAACGTCCGGAACTGTGCGAGCTTCTGGCACCACGAAAGCGTACTTTCTGGCAAGAGTGTTCTTGTAAACAAAGGCGTTTCTGGCGCCACGCTTTCTGGTGTGTGCCAAAGATGCGGAGCAGAGAAACCTTTGCAACAAAACATGTTTTTTTTTTTAAACTTCCTCCCTCCTCCTTTTTTTTTTTTTGTTTCGTTGCTTCTTCAGATAATACTTTTTTATTCCTGGGGACTCCCTCGTTGAATTAGGGGTGTTAATTGGATAATTATATTTGTGTCACTTGTTAACAGTAATCCTCTATTGCTTTTATTTCGCACCCAAAAACTGTGGTGAAGTTTAAGCAAAATACGAAGGTGGTCGAAGATTGGGGAAGAACTTAAGAACAACACTCTTGTTAGAGTTAGAGCGGCTGCCAACATCCGGCTGGCACTCTGAGGCCACTAGGATCTGAGACCACTAGGCCACTCCTGTGCAAACTTGTGGTTCTATGTAACGTAGGGTTAATAAGACACATTTAGTCCTTTCAATGCTTCTATTCTCAGGGACAACTTTCTGGGGCAATTCAACAACAACGAAGCCAGGTTTTGTGCGTCAATGTACACCTGAAGTTAGTCATGCAACAAGGTATGTGCTGTCACTAAATACCGCTAAGAACTAATCTCTGACACCGATAACTTTCGAAAACACCCATCAGTTTCCCTCTCCACGCAAGGGTAGACGTAGAAAAAATGAAGGAAAAGAAACAGCTTTCGCTTCCTCAAATCGCAATTAGAACAACTAACCACGTGATCAGACGCTAACTATATATAGGCCGTATACTTTCCGGTTTTAACTGAAAAACTCCAATAAACATCCGCTGGTGTCTAAAATAAAAAATCGATCAAAACCGAAAAATACCGGTTTCTGGATATTTTTGTACAAGCGGGAATGTTTTTCTTTTTCTTTTTTAACCGAGCAAGTTTTATGTAAACGTGTGTCAGATCTTTTATTTTGTTACGGTTGTTTTGGGATGATTGTCAGCATAGGTCTCCATAGGTCTCTTAGTAATCGAGGTGTTTTTTTTTGTTTTTCTGTCAGTGCTGGTTTGTTTGACCTTTAGTTTTTGTCCCCAAAAGTTTGGCCTCATTGTGCCTTTTTGTAGGTTGCCCCATTGAAAACTGGCCTCCTTCTTTGTGGACCCTAGTTGGGTGGTTTGAAGTGTCTTTTTATATTTTTTGGGTCAAAGCGTGTCTCAACTTAATCTGAAACAAAATATATATCACAATAATGAAGTATGAAGAACATTTTGTCTGAGATGTAAATAACAGTTGAATCGTTTCTTGTCCTGATTGTTCGTTTCTATTCGCGATTTTTCCGTAGATAAACGCCGTTTAAAGCATCTGCACGAGGCAATTCCCCGGAATGCACCGGTATTTTGGAAACAATATACCGAAAAACATCCCCCGATTTTTGCCATAAATAAACACCGGAAAGTATACGGCCTAGATACCCTAGCATCCTCGCAAAAGCGGGAATAATCTGCGTCGTGCACTGAAGCCAGCACACCAGACTGACAGGTCCAACAACCAATATACCAACACAAACCGCCATTAAAAAAAACAAAAAAACAGTGGCATTATTTATAGACAGTTAAAGTCGCGAACATCGGAAATCTCTCAAAATTTCGCATCTGGTCCAAATTCCTAGCGCAACATTTTGGTGCAAACTAAGCTTTCGGCGAACAAGTGCCGGTAGATTGAATTTTACTACAATCAATTGTGCAAAATTTTTGTAGAGGCTTTTCTCTTTTTTTTTAGGCGTCACACCGCTTACCAGATTTTACAGCCATGTTGTAATTGATGTTGGGGAACTTGCCGGCTGTCCGATTTGCTGGCCTGTCGGGGAATGTTGGGGAAGTGATCTCCAAACCGGGAGAAAAGGCGCGTGTCGCCGACGACGAACCAATCGAACTTGGTTTGAGGTTGTCTTTCTTTTCCACTGAAAGCAACAAAATGAAGCCTTCGTGAGTCGTGTTCGTATACAGAGCAACATTTTAATGAGTACACCGTCCGGTGGATATGTCAAAATACAAACAGCATTGCTAATTTACGACGGAAACTGGTGGCCCGGGTAACCGTTTCATTCCTTGACGTAAGAAATAACCTAATGCACTGTACGGTTGAAACCCAGGATAGTTGGTGTTACCATGGTAATAAAAAGATTAAAAAATACCGTTTTATTGTGTTTTTTCTAAGGGCGGTATAAATGCGTAGCACTTATTGTCGTGTCCAGAGACTGAAAGAAGTCTGGCAACTCTGGGTCGGGGAGAGAATCCATATTAAAAGAGCGGGAAACAAACGTTCGTCTCGATCTCGTCTCTTGTGTTCTTGGAGGTTCGCACACGGTACGCGATATGGTGGCAGCGCTGGCGTGATCGACCACGAGACCTCGAGGATGCCTGGAGTCGGTTTCCGATGGCACAAAACCAGTCGGGGCCTTCTCAAGCGGGAGATGCGGCGGCACAAGCGGGCGAGGCTTCGGTCTTCAATGGCGCGGCACAAGCGGGCGGTGTTCCGTTCTTCAACCCGTTCGCCGTTGAAACTCCGGAGAAGCTCGACTTCAGAGACCCAAACGACTGGAGGAGGTGGATCGCACGACGGGAACGCTATCGCATCATCTCCGGGCTCCATCTACGAGACCAAACGACCCAGGTGAGCACGTACGTTTCTCTACGCTATGGGACGAGAGGCCGAGGACGTTCTATTTTCACTGAAGCTGTCAGCGGACGAACTAAACGTCTACGATACAGTGAAAGAAAAGTTTGAAGCCCACTTCATTCCTCATACGAACGTCATATTTGAACGGGCAAAGTTTAACATGAGGAAACAAGAAACGCACGAGACAGCGGAAGCATTCATAACAGACTTGCACAGGATGGCAGACACCTGCGACTACGGAAGCCTCAGGGAAGACCTGATCAGAGATCGGCTGGTCGTGGGCCTCCTAGACAAGAAGTTGAGTGAAAAGCTTCAACTGGACGCAAGACTGACTCTACAAGGGGCGATTGCGGCGGCTCGTAACTCCGAAACGGTTAAGCGTCAACAACACGAACTGCGTGGTCACGAGGCAGCGCGTGCCGACGTCGACGAAGTTCATAAGCGAGGAGGCCGTTATTGTCCACCACACCGCGAACATTCAAAGCTACCGACAGCGCCAGAAACATCGTGGTCCTGCAGATGGTGTGGCGGCACTCTGAGACATAGCAAGGCGCAGTGCCCAGCAACGGGGAAGAAATGCAATGGATGCAAGAAAACTGGCCATTTTCAAGCGGTGTGCATGGCCAGAGACCGTCCAACACACCCACGCTCAAGCAACAACGGGAGGCAAAGAAACTCCGCTGTGGAGGAGCTATTCGTGGGACAGGTGCTGCACTCAACGAACGGACAACCATGGACGGTAAGAGCCAGAATTGGACAAAAGACGCTGACATTCAAGGTCGACACCGGTGCGGATGTCACGGTGATTCCAGCCACGGAATACGATGAACGTGCCATGGGTACCCTGACGGTGGCCAACGACAAGCTTCTCACGGCAGGCAGAGCACACCTCCCCACCCTTGGACAGTTCATCTCGACAATCCAGTGGAACAACAAGACGACCCAGCAGAGGATCTTTGTTGCTGAAGGTCTCCACTGCGCGTTACTGGGACGTCCAGCGATTCAAGCCCTCAACGTGCTTCCGGCACTGCACGAGGTCAGCACTACCAGCAGCCATTGTCCGAAGGAATACGAGTCGCTTCTGGAGGATCGTCTGGGAACAATGAAGACGACGTACAAGATCGCACTTCATCCTGATGCCAAGCCCTTTGCGATCACTTATCCTCGACGTGTGCCTATCCCAATCCTTCCAAAAGTTCGTCAGGAGATACAGCGAATGCTGGATTTGGGAGTGATCCAACAGGTAGAGCACGCAACAGAATGGTGTGCGCCAATGGTAGTAGCAAAGAAAAAGACGACAGCCTGAGGATCTGTGTCGACTACACAGAGCTCAACAACCAGGTCATTCGGGAGCGCGTCATTATGCCCACAGTCGAAGAGAACTTGGCAAAGCTCGCTGGAGCGCGCGTTTTCAGCAAGCTGGACGCAAACGCGGGTTACTGGCAGGTTCCCTTGGCACCCGAATCCAAGGAACTGACAACCTTCATCACGCCCGTGGGACGCTTCCAGTTCCAACGGCTGCCGTTTGGTATCTCAACAGCACCTGAATTCTTTCAGAAAGAGATGCTCCGAATTCTCGAGGGAATACCAGGTCAAGTATGTCACATGGACGACATATTGGTGTTCGGGACTGACAGGCAAGAACATGACAGGAACCTCGAGCAGGTACTCCAATGTCTACGCAACGCAGGAGTCACCCTAAACAAGAACAAATGTCAGTTTGCAAAGAACAAAGTCAAGTTCTTGGGTCACATCCTGGACAGCACAGGCATCACAGCTGACCCAGAGAAGACAGCAGCTGTGACCAACATGCCAGCACCTGAAAACCTGAAGGAGCTGCGATCGTTTCTGGGAATGGTCAACCATCTGGCGAAATTCCTTCCCATGATGGCAGAAAAGACAAGGCCGCTGAGGGACTTGCTACACAGCGACGCAAGTTGGTATTGGGGGAACCACAAGAGAGCGCCTTTCAACAAATCAAGGCCGAACTCAGTACGACTCCGGTCCTCGCTTACTACAACCCTCAAGCGCAGATCACTCTTTCATCGGATGCGTCATCATACGGACTTGGGTCCGTACTGCTACAGGAAGACCAAGATGGGAAAAGACTTCCTGTGGCTTACGCTTCTCGAGCCATGACGGAAGCGGAACAGAAATACGCTCAAGTAGAAAAGGAGGCGCTCGCTCTCACATGGGCGTGCGAACACTTCCGAATGTACCTACTAGGACTGAGATTTCATGTGGAAACGGACCACAAACCGCTGGTACCGTTGTTCTCAACAAAACGACTAGACGAGATGACGCCACGTCTACAACGCTTGCGGATGAGGATCCTGGAGTACGACTTCACAATATCTCACACACCAGGCAAGGAGATGCACACCGCCGACGTACTATCGCGGAAGCTCTCACACATCCCAAGCAAGCCACACAGACAAGGAGGAATCCTACATAAAAGAGTATGAGCTCTTAGCACTGGAACTCTTGCCTGCGTCATCTGAACTACTCGACAAACTCAGGTCCGAATTGAGTAAGGATGTCACCACGGCACGGATCATGCTCTACTGCAAAAGCCAGTGGCCGGTGCTCACAGACTTGACACCAGAAGCAAGGAAGTACGGGAGCGTGGCATCAGAACTTACCACAGTTCAAGGGCTCCTGATGAGAAACAACAGACTTGTTATTCCACCTGTAATGCGGCAAGACATTCTCGAACGCCTGCACAGTGGACACCAGGGCATCGTGAGATGTCGAGCCAGGGCGAGGGACTCGGTTTGGTGGCCAGGCATCAGTCAACAGATCCACGACTACGTCAACCTGTGCCCTACCTGCCAGAAGTTCCGGCAACCAGGTGCAGAGCCTATAATTCAGACACCTCTGCCCGAACGTCCATGGCAGGAGATCGGTATGGATCTGTTTCTGTTGGATGGGAAGAACTACTTGGTAGTCATCGACTACTTCTCCAGGTTCTTTGAGCTTAAGCAGCTCCACAGGACGACGTCAAAGGACGTCATCGAAGCACTGAGTGAAATATTCGCACGATTTGGAATCCCGGAGGTCATTCGTTCCGACGGTGGACCCCAGTTTGCATCAAGCGAATTCAAGTGCTTTACACACAAGTGGGGAGCGCGACACGTAACGTCAAGTCCCTACTATCCCCAAAGCAATGGCGAGGCAGAAAGAGCCGTCCAAACCGCGAAGAACCTGCTTAGGAAGTCCGAGGACCCTGCACAGGCTCTTCTGGCTCACAGGACTACGCCAGGGAAGGAGGGCTATTCACCAGCGGAACTGTTGATGGGACGACGACTGAAGTCTACAGTTCCTGTGTCACCGCAGCTTCTGACGCCCAACTGGAAGTACACTGCTCGCTACAGGCAGCGTCACAACGTAGTGAAAGCCAAAGAGGCAAGCCACTACAACAAGCGTCACAGAGCAAGAGACAGAGCTGAACTGGCACCTAGATCGGCAGTCTGGATGTACGCGGGCGCCGCACACCAAGGAGTGGTGCTACAGCAGACCCGCGAACCACGGTCATACCTGGTGCAGACTGAACATGGTGCATTACGTCGCACTACCAGACATCTGCAGACTGCGGGACAAAACACCACACCCAGCGTGGTCGCAGACAAGGGACCACCAGCTTCATCTGGCAGCAATAACGGCCTGGTGACCAGAAGCGGAAGGATCTCTAGAGCACCGGCACGATATAGACAATAGGTCTTAGAAGGGAAGGTGTCGTGTCCAGAGACTGAAAGAAGTCTGGCAACTCTGGGTCGGGGAGAGACGCCATATTAAAAGAGCGGGAAACAAACGTTCGTCTCGATCTCGTCT
>JAZHYW010040957.1:0-85100 GCA_037355805.1 Ixodes ricinus | reverse complement strand
AATTACATATTTTCTTCGATATCCAAAATTGTCCTTATTCAGTGGCAAAATAACGATCCTCTTTGTAATCCAGTTACACGCCCAGACTGTTTCCTAAAAGAGAATTGTTTTCATTTTGCAAGTCTGAGCGCAGTGACACTGTCTCTTCATTCCCCAAACCTTTTTTTTTTTCCAAAACCTAGCCTTTGTTTTTATTTTTTTAGACCCTATTAACAATGTCAAGAAATCCAAATAAACATTTCCACAAAAAAAGGAAGGGGTGAGGGGTAAGTTATATCTGTCTGTTTTTTTTTTTACTGTCTTTGTTTGAGAGACGGTGAAAGGAAGACACCAAGTGATTGTATGCCTCTTCGAGAAGCTCAAGGCGCTAAGTGCACAGACAAGAATTAACAATGTCCTTCTCGGTTATAGTGACTAGGACCATTTTTATAATGTCACAGCACGAGACAACGCTCCGTTTACCCTAAAATTTACTAAAAGAGGTGTGATAATATGTGAAGGTGTTATTGCCACAAGCATCCTCGTTCGTCGATGCACACTTATCACCTCTTAGAAAACAGGATGTGTTTTTTTCTGCTTCTTTCACCTTATTTGACCCTGTTTTAAAAGCTGCTTACTTTTTGCACTCCAACTTCAGGGTTGGCCCACTTTATTTGTGAATTTCAGCCGGGTTATTTGCATCTTAGTCACCCTTTTTGTGAGTCAGCTTCTTGCGAGCACTTCGGCAAGTAGTCTTCCTTTTTCTTCTTCCCGTTTTTACCCCAGCAGACGCACCTTATCTCAAGTAGATTTTTTTACAAATAAAACATGACGGTGGCTGACATAGACTTGATATTCTGGGCTTGATGAGAGACGTGAAGCTCGTGAGCGTCTCTACGAGCTCGTGAGCGCTCCGGATCTACGAGTGGAATTTACGGTTCTCTGCGCCCTGGCATAAGCGGACGTCTCATCCGAGAAAACACCGGAGTAAACTGCAGTCGGTCCGTGCTCCCGTGCGTTTTTGAACGGCATCAAGAAAGGTACACATGGCAAACATGCGTTTACGTTTCCTTGTTTTAACCAACGTACTAATTAATTGTTCTTATAAGTGTCCCGTTGTTGTTTTTTCTCGATTACTTATATTTAAATATTGGAAACTTTTTTCTTATTCACCAACGTCTCAACCGAGGCTCGACCTGTTCAGAACCAAAGGAGAAGAATATTGACCCAAACCTTATTTATTATTTAATTATCCCCTTACCGTTACCAACTCTACCAAAAACTCTCGAATATCAGGCAACGGCTGCAATGACGAAGCTTCACTCTATCTTCGAGGTAAATAGTACTTCCATTGCTACGCTGAAAAAGCTCAATGCAGAGCATAAAACATTCGTGAGGCACAACATATGGCACTCCCATCCGGTGCCTCAGTTCAAGAGGTGTTCAGCGTAGCAGTCGACATATTGAGTAAGAAATAACGCAAAATGTCTGACGAGACTTTCGAGAGTCAGGTGTTGCTCAAAATACTCAAGGTCAATAAATGGAACAGGTCGCAACAATAAGATCTTGAATAACCTTCTTAACGCCACGAAAGTAACGGATTACTTTTGGGGGTAACGGTCACTTACTATTATGGGAGGGTAATTGTAATTGTAATAAATTACAATTTAGCCTTGAGTAATTGTAAATGTAATTCCTTACTATTTTTCGGTAACGTGTGCAAGTCTGGAACACAGACTGTCGGAAAAACTGGACATCGCCGGCTCATGTGACAAAGAGGTTTGACTGCCCAATTTGTGCAATGTCAGGCTCTAAAGAGCGTGGGAAAGTAAAAGCTGTTTGGGTGAACCGACGGTATACGTGCCCCAGAACAGCACGGCGACGTGCTTGGAAAAAGTCTACAGGAACGCTGCGAGCCGGGTTCAATAGTTTTCCATGTTTTCAATATAACAAGCTTAGTCAGCTCTTTGCGCACCTCGTGTGTTTGTTTACCCCTCAGACGCGCTGACGTACCGCTATTTACACCTCGTTTCGACCAATGACGGCGCGCGCTTTTCTGTCTCGTCTTCGCGCGTTCTGTGCGCGCCCTTTATGTTTCCCGCTGATTGTTGTTCCATTCTTTGTATTTACTTCTTTTCGATGGGTCATGATAACGTTCGTAAGCGCGGAAGACACGTTTTGATACCCCCACTTGCACGCCGTATAAACACTTACAACATTTTTGACTTCGACCTCGACCGCGCACCTTGTTTTTCATTATAGTTCGTTTCACCTTATGTGCGAGCGAAGCCGACGCTACAAGCGCGAGCATGCTGCTTGTAACAGCGCCTGTAGTGCACGAGCGCACGTGCGAAGCCGGAACGCTCAGAGCATTGGGCTCGCGCTTCTAGCTTTGACTTGGCTCGCACATAACGTGAAACGAAGAATAGTAGCCTGCTTGCTACAGAAGGATGACGGTGATGACAACGCAATCGCGGTTTGCTTGTGGTTCTGTGTGATGGGCTTTCACTTCTGATCGAAGTGAGAGCCATTCGAATCACTCCGGCGCTGTTGAAAAAACTCAGCAGACTTTTGAATGAGTCACTTGCTGAGGTCAATAACGAATGTTTTTGTCTATAGGCTGAGGAGACCAATGTCTAAGCACTTGTGTAAGAAGAGTGGTTTCGATTTCAAATGAAGAACACTCCAGCAAAATGTGGCCGATATGATATTCGTATGCATATCTAGCTAGCATAAAAAAAAGGAGATAAATTCAGAAATAGGGACGGACTATCTGTCTCCCTCCCCTTGGGAAAGATTTATGTCATTTTATCAAGAACCTTTGAACACTCGTACTCCGCCTTCGCGTTCGACTCGATACCGAGAGCGCCACAGACGCGCTGTTTACGGAGTAAGGCTGGGCTGCTTAGTGAATTGAGTTTGGCCACGTCTTCGTCCCATATTTGCTGATGGGGTCCGGCTTTTACACACCAGTATTGTGCCACTAGCTGACGTTCGCTGAATTAAAAAAAAAAAAGTCTCTTTAGTCAATATTCACGTTCGCGTGAAATCGAAGAACTCTGTCCGTATTCATAGAATTCAAGAACTCAGGCGTATGCACGACTGTGAGGAAAACTACTATCGGCAACAGCAAGCGAAGCCCCCACCTAAACACTTGAGAACACCTAAAATCCTCTCCGCCTGTTATTACAACGCACGCGTCCCGCGCGCTTGTTAGGAAACGTGGGCGACAGACCGTGATGCCAATCAGCGGCTTCCTGACATTTTTAAATTATCACAATCATCTGGCATATAAATAAAGCCCGTAAACTTTCGTGATTTTTCTAGAATAGCTTCAAGCCTTCTCGAGATCTTAGATGCTAAATAGCGTTTGAAAAAATCCGGAAGCGGCCGAAACAGATCAAATCCGGCGCACGCATTTTCATGTGGACGGATAAAAACGAGCGTATGCCGCATATTACCAGCACCATATGATATATGTAAGCATTATTAAGCGAGAGCGAGAAAACAAACATTGTATAGTCCAGTTAGGGTCACAGCAGTACTCGCGTAGTAGCTCCGGGAAGGCGGTTTTATTTGCGTTTCGTTGAGAGGTGCGCGCACACGCACGCGCTTACAAAAGACAAAAACATGCGCGCACGGACGCACGCACGCACGCGCGCACGCATTGCGAAGAGAAGCCCTCCCGTGGCAGAATAGCAGTGGCAAAACGACACCTTCCCCGGCCCCCCACACACAATGACACACACACCGAAAGGAGGAGCCGCCAAGCCGCGCCGCGTGAACGGAACCCCAAGGCCACGCAGAAGGCTCAAACGTCTGCCGCGCACAGACAAAGCCCTCCTAACGTTCGCGAAGCTGCACGTGTACTACGCGACGCGGGACGCGCGCCCGCAGTATCGGGGCAGAGGAGCGGGGGCCCGCCAAACTCGTTGGAGTCGCCGCTGAGTCTGTGCCGGTCCAAACACTTCCCCCCAAACCCCATCTGGGAAGCGCTGGTGCCGCTTCGTCTGCACTACACACTCCCCTCCCCATTTACGGCTTCGCGCTTACGCCGCGCACAGTCGCACACGCAAAAGGTCACAGCGGTACCTCTCTCAAAGTCATCCAAAGCAAACGCCCCCTGCAGTTGCTTCCCCCAAACGTTACCAGACCACCACTACGAATCTCGTTCTGTGCTCTAACACAAGTTCCTTCCAAGTTTCTGCAGACCGACATCTCCTGAGTCCTGACTCCTAGTTCATGAACTCAATCCCCATCACATCACAAATTCAGTTCACGAATTCATTCACCATCACATCACGTATACACCAGAGTCACGAAGTCCTTCACCACCGCATCACGAGTGCGTCAGAGTTCACGAGGTCATTCCCCGTCACATCACGACTCGTTCCGCGTTCACGAAGTCACATCCCCCTCACATCACGGCTTCTTCCGAGTTCACGGAGTCACGCCCGTTCACATCACGACTCCTTCCGCGTTCACGAAGTCACATCCCCTTCACATCACGGCTTCTTTCGAGTTCACGGAGTCACGCCCATTCACATCACGACTCCTTCCGCGTTCAGGAAGTCACATCCCCTTCACATCACGACTTGTTCCGAGTTCACGAAGTCATTCACAGCCCCTCACCACGACGTGGTGAGCGTGAGTGAGTGTGAGTGAGCGAGTTCGTGAGTGACTTTGCCGAGGTATGACCGGCACAACGCAGGCGGAGATAAGAGAAGCGGTCAGCCCACCCACACCGTTAACGTTCGCCAGCTTTGCCTTTTTCTTTCTTCGCCGCCAGCCTAAACGAAGCAGAACCAATAAGCGCACAAGCAGAAAGTAGCGGCCGCACCGGACCTCGTTCTTCATCTACCGTGGCCACGACCATCATCATCGGAAGACATCAGGGCGCAGCCATGCGGCAACAACGACAAAATCCAAAGCAACGGCACCGAAGGACACGCGCGGCAGAAGCTAGCAGCAGGAAGGATCTCGATTGATCGTCAAAACAATGTATGTGCTCCGGTGGCCAGTCGCCGGACTCGCTGAAACGTGTACGCCAAGGCGTGGGCGCCGAGGCCTTACCCTCGAGTAGACGATTGCCTTCGTCCGTGAGGCCTCCGGCTTTCGGGGCAGCGCGCAGTCTCCCTTGTTCACACTCGCGGCGGTCAATGCGGCAGTAAAATGCGCGCGCCGGATTTAGGGTTGCGGGACTCAATCGGAGACCGGATGATTTAAGAGATGAGCCAGACTGCCCAAACGACGTCGCGTATACAAAGAAGAAATGGAAGTAGCTCTTAAGTCGTTTCGTAAAGCTGTTTCTTGACCTACTAAAACCACGGAGAACTTCGGTAGCAGTGCACCGTAGCCAGTGCCACCAATGTCTGCGGTCAGTGTTTAAGATTCGGTGACATCACCGATTCGTCTAACAATGTTCATCGAAGAAAGGTCTCTGCCATTTACAGGTTTTGTTGCACGGAATGATAACCGAGAACTGGTGAAATAAGGAAAAAAAAAGAAAGCGACTATTGGACATTGTCAACCTGCCGCCTCTTCACGGGAGAAGTGATACACCCGTCTTTATTAGATGCGCCTTCGAGGCTGCTGAACCAAAAAGGCCATCGATACATATGTTTTCGAATTCTATTCCAGACTTTTTTGTCTTTTCGTCAGATCATTGAAGAACAGTAATCACAAATTAAATAGCATCCCTTAGTCAAGGACCTTTTTTCCTCTTCGTTTTTTTCCCCCTTTCTGAAGGCTTCGTTGTGCACAATGCATTGCACGTTTTGACTTGTAAGAAGTTTTAGCGTCGCGACAATAACCCCAGCATCCATGAAAAATAAAACAGCATACAAAAAACACCGACAGATGAAAAAACTACACACAACAAACGCTGCGCTGTTTCCTTTTTTCGCTGTCTTTTTTTAAATATTTTTATAGTTATAAACCGGCTCGATGCGTCGCCCCTTTAGTTCCAATATCCACGAAATCGTGAAGCGGAGAATCGACGCTTAAACTTGCGACACAGGTTCCATAAACAGCCAGCGATTCCCTCTTCGTTTATATCTTTTAGCTCCCAGATCACCGCGCTTCCCGGCAGAGAAAAAACGCTTAATGCGAGCCGGCGTCTTGGAAGAAACTTGCTCAATGCTGATTTGTGAACCCCTTAACTTTAGTCAAAGCCTTGTTTAGGTGACGTTTACCCACCTCGGGACCGCTTTGTCTCATTTTTTCTCCTATATTACCGAGAAAGATGTGGGAAAAAAATACAACGGTACGCGCACCTTACCCGTCTTGTCGCAAGACCACGCGTTACGTAATAATGACCGGAAAGACAAAATGTGGAGTTGACTCATATTGCAGGCGCTCAAATCGTCCGTAGCGTAAACGCCCCCCCCCCCCCCCCCCATACACTTTTTTCCCTTTGAATTTTTTTCCCCGTTTTTATGATTTGACGACGATAGAGTTGAGCCATCTAGCGACCTTTTGGGAGAATTGATAGGACAGTTGTGTAAACTGGCGTCTGAAGGATGCATAAAGCAGAGAGAATGGCTCCCTTCGCTCACGTGACAAAGTTAGGAATCGTGCTTATACCAGTTCGCGGGAAAGTGATGCTTACGTACGCTTGCGCGATACAGATGGTGCCAACACGGCCTCGGCGCCCTTTAGAATCTTACCCACGTAAACTATTGACGAAAACCAAGCTTTACCGCTTATAGTTTATGCCCTGAAATTAGCCCTTTTCCACCATATTGCAATTTCTGATGACAACCTTTCAGTGTAAAGAAGAAAAAAAAAGCGATCGCTCGTGTTTGCGGTAATTAAATCGCGCTGCGTACGTCTATCGTTCTAATTCTCCAACTATGCCAAAATGAGACAAACGACGAGGGTCTCGACAACAAAAATCAAATACGTATGACGATAGATGTCCAGACATCGTGAAGTCGGTCAGCCTATAAGGTATGGCGACGTTCGTTCATGCACGAGCAACGTAGCCACGGCAGTAAAACTGCTAGGCCGGGTGTTTAAATCTGGGAAGAAGAAAGAGCCCGCGAAACCATTATCTATATCCCCGAGCTGCTTCATTGAAGAGAAGGGAAGAAGATGAAAACTAACAGAATGAAAAAGGATTGGGGAAAGGGGAGGGGGTGATAAAACGATTCTTACCCGCGCGCTTAGACGAAGTGAAGAAGCGGCCCGTTCTATGGGATACTCCCCCGAAACAAAACCGCGCATTTTATACACTTCCCCGCCAACGTCGACGCCCGCATCAAGCCCAGTTTGAAGGGCCGCTGGCTTTCACGTTTCTTTTTATCCTTATTTCCCCGCTTCTTTTCATTTTCTTCTTATTTTCTTTCGAGACCCGCGAGCAGTCTTCGACGGAACGCCGGGCGGCTTAACGTCAACAAACGAACGCAGCGTGCAGACCTCGGCCAGCGCTAAAACAAACGCGCCGCATCATCGGGCCCCGGAGAAGCGGGGCGTAAACCAAAACCCCGACCGTTTCTGTATCGACGGAACGGGTGAAAAACGCGCTCTAGACACTTCCGGCATCGTAAAGTATGCCACCGCCGCCAATGACGCCATTTGTAACCAAGAATCTCGGCTGTTTCCTGAGCGGACCCCTCACAAACTTGTACACACGGAGGCACCGCGCGATATAAGAAATAATAATAATAAAACATAATAAACCGGAAAGCCGCGGTCACCCTGCTAATCAAAACATGCAAAAGACAGTCTGCTGACATCAGTCACCGCGATATCCGCGGTTCGAATGCCGAATTTCTCCTCCGACTCGCTGCCATGCTGCGGCGCTCGAAGCACGGATCTCGTGGGGACTCGGGTTCGAATCTGTCGACTGCATGCAAGCCTGCAAAAAGATGTATCCTCGCGTGCATGCCGCGCGTGTTGGAGGCTCGTCGGTGTCGGTGATCTCTGTTTGTAGCTCTGGTGGGGCTCGGGCATTACAGCAGTGTGACCCCGGCTTAACACGTCCTGCGTTTCTTAAACTGTCGGTGGCCATAGGCGGCACCAGTCACCGCCTGACTAGAAGAGTTGTGTAGTCGTATTCATCCATCGTTCGTTATATGATGTTTGTGGGCAAGTCTACAGCACCAGAGCAGACGTTAATTATACGGATATATTTGAACACTAAGTACTATCGAGGACGCCTGTGCGTCGGGGTAGATATACAGATGCCTAAATAAGGTCCCATGGTCAATACGTTTTACACGTGAAAAGGGAACAGCGCTATATTGAAACTAACTCACAGACCCACGAAAACGCCAAACAACCCATCGTCGGTCTTTTCGCACTTCTTCGGAGCTCTACCTATCTACGTATATAATAAAGGAAAAAGAAACAAAACTGTTGATGTTTATTCGTAAAGGCTACGAAGGAATCTGACATTCCCTAGCGAGGGACCGATGATTAATGTAGCTGTAGAATCCAGTGACACGCACTCGAAATCTTGGTTATGCGGTGTCGTGGAAATAAGCCTCTGTCAGACAGTGGACCCCCCTCGGCAGGGATTTGAACTCGCCAACTGAAGACCCGTAGGCCGGCACGGTGCCTCAAAGCCTGCTGCCGTGATCGGGGAGCTCCAGGGGTGGATCGATGAGACGAAAAAGGCCACGTGCGTGTACACACACGCGGTCTCTCGTGCGTGTGCGCGCGTGTGTGGACACACTGGAGTTATTTACTTTGCAGCAATTCTGAAGAAAATTTTCTTGATGGGGAAGGAGGTAAGGAAGGAAATGGATAAACCTAAATCGTAATATCGACGTAAAAAACATTACTTGATTAGAAAGCTACTCTAACGAGGAGAGCCAAAAAGTAAATTGGACTCTTAACGTTGATACTGCGAGAGGTCGTTCCACCTTGAGGTACGACGACACTGGTTTTTCACGATGCAGACGAGAAATATAGTTAAGACAGTACTATTACCGACCTGAACGACGAAAGGGAATGTTGTAGAGATACAAAAAATTGGCCTCGCCACAAGTTGTTTCGTCACTCTGCATGTTTTTAGGTCTTTGCATAGAGCAACCGTTCACACATAAGAAAATGTTGATGCTTATCACTCGAAATCTTGGTTTGGAAGAAAAGAAGTCCACATTTCTAGATCAGTGCCACGAAAGCTATATTTTAGGTGGCATAAGTCTCGGCAAGCAGTAATTTGAAAAGCGAAAGGAATGCTCTCAACAAACACAAAAACATAAAGAAAAAACAAGGCGCGTTACGCGGGAGGTGAAAGACTTCCGGTATTCGACGTCACAAAAGATGTCTCGCGCATTTTACGAGTGTACGCGTCACAACACGGCCGACTCTGGATGAATGGACGCAACGCGCCACAATGGAACTCAGACGAGACGGAAAACCAGGGCCCAAAAGAAAACAAACACAGCGGCGGCCGGCGAGGTATTTTCCCCTCTTCTATTCTTTGAACGCAACGCGACGCCGCGCAACCACTCATCCGAGCCGCCTCCGCATGTCACGTGAAACGCATACGTACACAATTGGGTCGGTCGCATTATCGGATTGTCCATATCTTTCCACGTACGGCACACTCGACCGACGCTCCGCGGAAGTAGCACCTCTTCCTTGTCAGTGCTGATTTGGAGAGCCGGTTCTTTAGTACCTAGCTCGATCTTTAACCTTAAGATTTTTATATATATATATATATATATATATATATATATATATATATATATATATATATATATATATATATATATATATATATAATTGACTGAGGGAAAGGAAGACCTACGACGGTTTGTTGTACTTTTGCTGGGAACAGCCAAACAATTCTTGTCAAATTAACGCTGATTGTAACTTCGTTACGCATTCCAGCCTTTGCCAGCCTATTATAAGAGCGACTGTTAGAAACCAACAACATTGAATTCGTTCTCAAGATAGTGCTCCGAACAGGTACTCTCGTATTAGTCTCGATCCACATAAATACGGGCCTGGATTATTGTAGTTATGCGGATGGTGGAAATGCTTAAGAAGTAAAATTAGCATTCCACTAAATATAATCAATCCTGCAACAATCCTTACCTCGTAAAATCTTCCAAAATACCCCCCCCCCCCTGATATTGGGGCTGCTAAGTTTTTTTTTTCTTCGTGTTTTTTATACTATGATCAAATTATTTATTAATCGTAATTTTGTTCCCTTATCAGCTTAAAGCGGCGAGAATGAGCAACAGGTCAAGTGTCCCTACTTGACGAAGTAATGAATATAAAAAGTAAAAAAAAATGTTAATATGCAGTTTGAACTAAAACAGCGACACACAGAAGCGCTTACGAAACATATAATGAATAGCTTGCCGTTTTATGACAGCGCGTTTTATATAACCAGCAGGGCAGACGGAAAAGCGAAGAAGTAAAAACACAAACCGGGGACAAGCAGCAGGCCGACTTTGACTCGACGATAGAGCAGACGTGTTTCCTCGCCGACCGATCCATTAGGCAACTCATCAATTAATCGGGATTATAGCATCCCCTTCGAACACCCGACGAAGACTAATCCAACGTGACGGGAGAGCAGAAACTAAAACGTCCTTCGAGGGAAGAAAGAAGTCACGATCATCGAGAGAGCTCCGACGCAAGCTCCAGGCGTCACAAACATTTCAGCGGTCAACTACCAATTGCGAGGTCCCCCTCCCCGTCCTTCCTTCTTTCGACGCTGCAACAAAAACGCCTTCCACTAAGAATCTTCAAGATCAGAAAGCAAACATCCAACAAAAGAAAAAAGCCCCCCCCCCCAAAAAAAAAAAGTAAATAAATAAATAAATGGAACCAAAAAAAAAAGGGAAGAGGGAAGGCAGAGGAAGATCGCTATAAATCATCGCGTACAAAACGGACGCGGCCAAAGATTAAAAAGCCACGGGGTCCGAGACGAAATGCCGACTCCGCCGCCAAGATAGCGCGCGCTCGGCGGCGGTAGTGCGACGGGGAATGCAAACAGACACACGGCGCACACAGTCCCACACATCAAAGCGCAAGTGCTCAGAGTAAAACAAACGCGGGAAACGGCGGAGTTGAGAGAGAGAGAGAGAGAGGGCAGGAAAGGGTACACGGGAAAGACCGAAAGGGAAAAAGGGAGAGATGAAGCATGAGAGAGAGAGAGAGAGAGAGAGAGAGAACGAGGCTTCCCGAAAACGGGGGTAAAGGGATAGAGGAAGAAAAGAAAAACGACATAACGAAACCGGGAACTATGAAACGAAATAAAAAAAGGGAGATGAAAAAAAGAAAAGGTAGAAAACGGGAAGAGAGATCGAGGAAACGAATTAAGAAGGCTCGTGGAAAACGCTGCAAAGTCTCCTCCGAGAAATCGGATCGATGGAGCACGACTCGTTTATAATCTGGCTCGCTCGCCGAGGGGTAGAGGAGGAGGAGGGACAGAGACACACACACCGCACACATCACGCTCGCGCACTTACTGACTGCGCAGTCACAGGCAGCAGTGGCAACGGCCCGCCAGTTTTCTTCTTTCTTTTTGTTATCTCTCTCTCTATGATGTTTCCGTGTCGGGATCCATCCGCCGTTTCTTTAATATTATATGCTTTATGGTTTTTCCCCTCCTCTTCCTCGCTTCTCCTCTGGGGGCTACTTTGTCCGTGCTTTCGCTCGCTCATTAATTGCTGAAACGCGGGGTACGCGAAACCCTTCGGATGATTAAGTCCCGTTAAAACGAGTAAGAGCCAAATCATGCGGAGAGCAAGACAGAAAGAACAAGAAAAAAAGGGGGAGACGGGAGAGAGAGGGGGGGGGGTTGGTCAACGACTCGACAAGGTCGCGCGAATGGAGGAAGAACGGGAGAAAGCAACACGAGCGTGCAGCGAAAATGAAGTTCGCATAATGAGCTGGGTGAGACAAAGCGGTGCTATGCTCTCCGTAGCCATACAGCAGACTGCTCTGTCTGAACGCAACCGCACGCCAACAAAAAGTTGCTAGGGGAGGAGAAAAAGAAAGCAAATTGGAGTTCATTCACCAACATCGCTCAGTACGCCAAACATGATCCTCATGCGAGGTTTGCGAGGTTTCGGACAAGTCTGGGGAGTCCCCTTTTTGCATTTCCTGTACTTTTTCGACAATTCTTTACCTGACGCAATCGCAAACTAATCTTGCGTTAAGGTTTACCCACGTTTTTCGCTGTTGTACCCAGATATAATTATTCATAATTTGTAACAATAAAAAAAATGTTAATTTTTAAAAATATTTGTATTGTTACAGTTGGTATGTAGTAACCAGAACTGTCGAGTGAGACACAACACACCAATCAGTTTTAACATATAGAAAAGAGATGATTGACTGATGGAATAGTAAATGCCGTATGAAACACTGCGTCCGTTTACGAGAGTTATGCTCAACATATAGATTAGATGCCAGTGCCGGGACATTAGTTACTATGTAGATTTAAATGAGTCACGAGAGAAAAGACGCGATACGTCGCTCATTTTTAACTCCTAGAGGTATCGGTTTCATGCCTACCGCGGACGTCCAGTTTGGTGACAGGAATTGTATACCATGGAAGTTGGTCGCTAGCGCGTGTTAGCTCGTGACAAAGATGTTGTGGACCAAACCACGCAGATGATATGCATATGCCAAGTAAATTTGTACAGATAGTTTTGTGTTGTTCACGTGTATGGAGTATCTGCTCGGCATGCGGCGCGTGCTGATGGCGAGCTACGTTCTTTTACCGTCATTCCGCACCTCGGTGCCGGTCTCCCTATTGATGTGAGCTGATCAAGCACGAGCTCTAGTGCCCATATCATCCGATCTCCCAGTCTCATACATAGGCTGTACATGACCAGTTACAGCTGTAACAAGCGTTCTCCTCTAATTAAGTTGTTTGTATGTTTTCTTTCCTTTACATAAACGTACGCACGAGCACTGGTGTAAGGCTTTTACACGGGTGATATGCGTCACGTAACTTTGAAGTGCTTCACTGACGTAAGATAACTGATGTAAGAGCCACAGGTTGTGCAAGCCATTTGCAACAATCATCAACTTTGGTGGTGATTGTGCCTCTGAGACTACAATCAACATTTTTAGAATTCATTCTGACCCTCTTATTCAGAACTACTTCACGACAACAGTGGCTTTAGAGCTGTGCAACACAAATGCACCCGCACAGAGCGTGACCCAGTAAACAGGAACGAGTCCTAGCTGGGTTTAATAGGCGCCGAACCGTAAGCAAATATGTATGCCTATGTGTGCCAGTCTGACAGCAAGGACTGTGGGGGTGTTTTGACGAATTGGTGCCGGAAGTGTTTTAGTATTGCAATTAAAACAGGTGCTTGTTTTTACGCGCTTCTGTTTCCCTGCCTTTGTCTAGATCTGTCATACACATTTTTTTTACACACTCCAATCATTTTCTGGTTTATGTTATTTATTTTTTGCTATCTTTTCGTATGTTTCTTTTGCTATTCGCAACTCCAACGCCCTACAGATGACGGGGCGGTAGTTCCAAGATGGCGGAAGAGATGGGGCATAGATTCTCCAGGATTTCCCGTGTGCCTGCTCGCTGACGCCGGTCAGTGGGCTAAAAAGTAATTTATTTGCCTACAAATGCGAAGCAGTCACGGCAGGAGCATATTACAGGTGACGGAGACGTTGATATGCGTTAGGAAAACGAGTATGTTGATATTTAAAAGTTGGGTAAACCTCAACTTACGCAGCTTTGTGGAGGGCGAGCGCGTTTGCGCACCGGCCACGTCGTGGCAAAATATTTATGAACATCATCGGCGTATTTAGGGGTTTTATTTTTTGCTCTATCAAAAATAAATATTTGAATATACCGTACAGTTGTGTACCATGTTATATGCAACGTTGCGACCCGCCTCGCCAAAACTGCCCGTTCTAACCTCTCGTCGCGTACGGCTGGCTAACACAGAGGCGCTTAAAATTCTTTGAGCATTTCTTTATTTTTCGTAATTACCTGAAAGCAAATACGCGTATTCTGTCTTTCGAAAGTGCTTAAAGCAAATCGCCATGTTCCTTGTAACGGCCTTAAATCGCTAAGCCATTCCCGGTGTCTCTTGGTCGACATACCGTTGCGCGACCAGTTTTCTTCTATTTAGAGCAAAGAAGAAACCTTTCGCAGACAGTACGCTAGAGCTCTACATTAGCCGTCACGTTGAGCCCAGATTGCGCTGGCGAACACAAGACTAGAAACCCGCAGCGTATGCGATATACGAAAAGCCCCTAATGAAATTAGACATCCCGGTCCCTTCGTGCAACACTGTTGCGAGGCGGAACACATAAAATTCCTATTTTAACGCGCTCACGTTTTTCGTTAAACTACTTCACGCACGAATACGCCGACCAGAACCATGCGGTTATAGCAACAGCACCGAGGCACTAAGGCCGACAGACCCTGCCACCGTCTCCCGCGCCGCCGCCGCCGTCGCTGCTGTCCCCGCTCCTCTGGTTCTCCGTTCGTCCGTCAGAGGGCGATCGGCGGGATGGAGTTGCGAATAGAGTAATCGATGTCGTTTTTAAGACTGCCTGATTCTCTAAATATATCCATTTTCTTTCTTTCTCCTCGACTTTTTATGCTGTCATAATTGAAAGGTTGTCATCAAAACTACTTTAGCAGTGGAGTGTGCTTGTTCCAAGCAATAATATGAGTTGTAATGCTTGATGCTGGTAACTACACCGCACGAGTAATGCACGAACAGGTGTCGATGTCGTGTTAGTGCTGTGTCCCCCAAAAACGCGTATACCATTCATTCATTCAAGTTCATTTTATGTACCGATGAACTCGGTCTCATATTTAGAAACCGGTTACTAAGTCAGGGAATTTGAGATGAGCTACGACAATCTTACGCATAGGTTGCACATGGCGTGATGGTACCCTGCTCGTGGCCATTTCTACTTGTTCTTGCTGGGAAAAAAAAAGAATTCGGCGGTGCAAAACGTACGCGGCAGAATCTGCGTGGTCAGCCTGGAGACCGACACAATGGCCGCTAAAGTGATGTCAATGCAAGCCCAAACACGTACCGTGTTTTTAGGACTCTTGTCCACGGACTACACATGTTTAAACGTTGAAATTTTATGCGGTGCGGACTATGCGGGAATTGTTTTTTTCTTCTAGACCATTTTTCTGTCGAGACATGACAGATTTTGAGAAAGGACATTTAATGTTAATTAAGATTTATGTATGATGCAAGCTGTCAGCTAATAAAGCAGTCATCTGTCAAGATGTGCTGCGTCAAGACGCGCAACCAAAGCACTGCGGAAGCCAGCGAGCTCGCGCTGAAGGCGGACGTTTTAGTCGCAGCGTAAAGCTGAACGAATTACAAACTCGTGTTCACCTCAACCCCCCCCCAACCCGCCCCCCCCCCCCCCCCCCAGAGAAAAAAAAAGGCTTTTGCGGAGCATTACGAATTTTTCCTTTATGTGGTGAATTACGAAATATGTAGGTGCATCTTAATATAGCTACCAGTTATTTTATCAATATTTACTTGTTTCAAACGTGAATAGCGCCGCTCCTTTCCACGGCAACCGAATTTTGCGAAAACAACTTCGCGCAGCGTACGAAAAATGTGTAAAATGCACCTTTTTTTCTTGAAGTGACAAAGAGTATAGGCACCAAGCGTGGACCAGCACCGGGTGCTTAGTACAAACTAATTAAAAACTATTTAAAAAAAAGAATTTTTTTTTGTACTGCAATTTGTTTTTGCAGGCAGATTTGCTATCGAAACTTGCCTCGCGAAATTTTCCAATGCGGGATCATGCATCGGGTGTGGACTACAGTACACCAGAATATAATCCTCCTTCCTCCTAAACACACGCCTGCCTCAAACTCGTTACAGATCGCCCGAGGGAGCCAGGTCCAACTCGCGTGCCTCGTCGCTCGCTCGCTCCCTCCACTTCCAGCGGCCAGTTACATAGGGAGAAGAGAGACACGGTCTAGGCGACAACCGGAGGAGCGCTGACCCGTGCCGCGAGTGTGTTCGGTTCCCGCCAGGAGCGGGTGGGGGGGGACACAGGGACCGGGGGAGTCTGGCGTCCGTTCGGCACCTCGGGGGACCGACATCGAAGGCCAACCCCCGGTCACGGAGAGCGATCGATGCATGCCATCTCGTGCGCGGCCCGCCGGTCGATACGGCCGCCTGGCCGGGCCACTCGGAGCCCCGCGGGGAGGTTAGGGCCCGCTGCCGGGGCACGGGGTCCCCCGCGTCCAACACCGCGGTCTCTCGCACGGGAGATCCTCCACTTGGAGGGCCCCGCGCCACGCCGTACGTCGCCCGTCTTGTTGCGCCATATACTACAGGGACTGGGGTTCGTTCGTTCGAGAGGTATATGTACGCGCGGCCGTCCCCGGAGAGTCTTAAACTTCTGTCGCTGTTAACGGAAAGTGGAATGGCGAGTTCGGAGTTGACGACGGGTAGGAACTGACGGACTTCTCTCGGAGCCGCCGATAAGAGTTAGGACCGAATTAAACGTACAATGCAATACGAAAAAAAAAAAAGCTTTAGTCGCATTGTTGATACATTTTACAAATTAAGCCGTGTTCGCCAAAACAGACATTCAGGTATGGGAAAGCCATTCCGGTATGGGCAACATTGCCCTTTTGTGCACCTGTGCGCCTGGGTAGGGTAATCCCCACTGAGAGCGCACCCAAGATACACCGACAAACACGCACGCACTATGTGACAGATCTTTCGAGGCCTGTTCACATAATCGCTTCACGCTACATTAGCGATACAGCGCCCATTCAGTGTGGCATCGGTGCTGAGTAACGTTCTAGTCAGCGCTGCATCAGTACCACTCCTAGCATTGATTTTGCGCATGCGATGCCTGTGTGAAAGGGCCTTAACGCAGCACTAAGGCGGCGCTGCAAAAAGAAAAAGAAAAGAGCAGTGATCTTAGCGCTTACCCCACGCTGATTGTTTAATTTTTTTTTGTCCATATCAATACACAGTTTTATATGGTGCAAAGGAACGATAAGCATGACGTTTCATTCGCTCACTGTGTCTCAGCACATCGCATGTTTCGGATCTAACAGTATCCTAGCTCTTGAGTTTCTCCATTCGCTAGGATCGCGGTCTATTGCTCGTGTCGCGATTGGCCGTCATTTCCATGTTCTGCAAAAAAAGTGGACAATTTTTTTTTTAATTTTTATATAGAGTGCATGGACCTGGGGATTGTACCTAACATCTCTGGTTATTGACGATAAAAAAAAAAAAAACGATGCAAGCAGATGGTTTTCAGGTAAAATCTCTTGTCTGATTCCTTCTCGATTCTTCTCGAAAATGCAAAACACTTTGATTGCAAAACGTTGGCAATTGTTTGTCATCGGTGTTCTTTTATTAAAGGGACAAAGGAGAAAATAAAAATTTATCTCTAGAATTGCATTAAACATCCCCTGCACATAAGCGCACGAAGGAGGCCACTTGACAATTTTCTATCATCGTTCATTTCCAGCAAATAAACATTCGTTGCTTCTATTTTACTCGTGACAACAGACCTATAAACAAAAGCTGAAAACACAAAGTGCTTAGGCGTCAATATCAAACTGCTGCGCCGAGACTGCAATCAAAACACAGATCTAAAAAAAAAAAGCTAAGCGATTTTCACACTTCTACTTCACAATGCTCGACGGAAAAAAACAAAACGAAGAAAAAACACAAATAACTTTAACGTAAAGAAAAAAAGAAACAACGACAACGATGGGGCGCTAAAGTTCCGTAAACAGCGAGCACCGACGTAAATGCCCCGATGGCTGTCACGCCACCAAATATTTACGGATCGAACGAGGCATCGGCCCCTCCTTGTCATTAGAAATACACACACAGGACGCGCGCACATAGGCGGCCAACAATGGCGAGAAAAAGGGGGCAGCGAAAGGCGTATAAATTATAATACACGCACGTGTGTCTTGCACACGGATGCGGAAGCAATCAGCGCGTCTTTCGGTCGATCGATACGGGAACTTCCTCGCTTGTTTGCCCAAAACGCTCAGGAGCTTTTTCTTTTTTCTTTTTCCACCAAAGTTTTAGCGTTTTGAGCGCCGGTTAACGTCGCCGTGTTCGAGCACGTTGATGTGTGCGCAGACTGCGCGTAGACACGGCTGCGCGCAAATCGGTAAAACGCATCCTTTTCCTTCTTTTCATTTTGGTGTATCCCGCGGCAACGTCTCCCGAGGCACACAGTCGACTTAAGCCTCGTGCATTCGCTTGATCTGATGACGTTACGTTGGAACTGAGCAGCGTGGCGTTTCACTTCAGCAAGAGGTGATTAGGCAGCCAACGTTGCCACGTATCGAAGGTCAAGGTACTTTTCGTGAGAAAGCACGGAACCTGCACGTTCCGCTGCAAGGGTATACGAGCGTGATACGATGATGCATATAATATACGAAACGGTGCTACATAAGTCCTGTAGGATTGTTGAACCATAATGTTATGCAGTAATAGCAGACTGCGGCCATTCAGCAATGCTTTGTAGGGAGATGACCGCTGTGAGTCTATAGGGAAATGGGTATGATTATGATAACGTAAGTTCCGACTCGCCTTGACCAGGCCGAGACATTTAATTTTCGACATCGTATTAGTAGACAAAAGAAAAATAACTTAAAATGAAAATGATTACCGTTTTCTGCCAGTCAGTTAGCGCCCGGTACTTTTAGAACTCCTAATGAGCATTTCCGTTTCTTCCGGCATTACGTGTGGTGTTGCAGCAAACACCAAAAGGGAGTGACGCTTCATATCGAGGAATATCTTCCCAGACACGACAGGATAGCTAAGCTTGATTCATTGCAGCGACATCTAGGCTCTATCACATTTGAGTTCGGTCACACTCTAGGACTCGTGTAAGAGCTTTGCATCGGCGTTCATCGCCGCTGCGACCAACGACAATCGGCCGAGCGAGTGCAACGGGCGTCCCGATTTCCCGATGCCCAAAGAGCATGCCGTTCCCATACCCGGATGGAACAGAACTGGCAGCGCTCTGGCTGATTAGGACCAGTGACCGCCGGATCAGCACCGCAAACACTCGATACACTGCACTGCGGACCTGTGTTGGCGACCTTCGCCGTTGTATACGCTCTCTTATGATCAAGAATGGTCCACTGAAGCCCGCTAATCATTATGCCCCAGTCACGCGGGCGCCTGCGGTCCTGGAACGTGCCCGGCCGAATCGTGGAAAATTTCACATATTGTGGGGAAGCTATAGCTGCAAGGGTCGAAGGTAAACTTAATTTCAACGCCGCACGTAAAATGTAACATATTATATATATATATATATATATATATATATATATATATATATATAATTTTACATGCGTTCAAGACTCCCTTCAGATTCCTGACGCAATGCTCATGGGAAATTTCACACGATTAAAAAGAAAGAAAAACCTCCTATTGGACCCAATACCGCGTGGAGTGTCGTGTGCTCTTTGCCCACCTCGTGCTTTTGTTTCCCCTTGGTCGCAACGAATGACAGCGCACACTTGGCTACCCCGTCATCGCGCGTTACAGCAGACCCGTTTTCCACACCATCTCGTGTCACACATTTGCGGGGCGAGCAAAATAGCGGCGGTGGAGGGGGCTACGACGCGGTTTGCCGCCGCCGCCCGGCCAGCAGGGCCCGCACAGCGATGCGGCAACGGTCGGCTGAAGAGAGGCGGCAGCCGACATCCCTATTAGGTACTTGGCCTTGGCTGCTCTTTCCCCCACCCTCTCTCCACGCCACGCTCATCCGTGCAGCACGCACGGCGCGCAGCAGCTCGACGTCGACACCCGTGTTTGCCGGTTTGCTTTTTTCTTCCGCTTTCTCTCTCGGTTTTATTGCGTATCGCCGACCCTGACTTTGCGGGCGGCTCGGCTGGCGCGCTCCGCCTCCCCCGCACGCAGTCAACCCGCGATGGAACCGTTTCCGCAAAGCCGATTGCACGAAAACAATCCGTCAAGATGCCGACGCTCACCGGCGCTGCCGAGCGCGGCGGATTTTCCGGGTTTTATCCGCCGGTGCGAGAGAAAGCGCTGGGACGCGGTCAGACCGACCCCCTTTTCATCCACCGGGCTTTCTTGTGCCTCCGTGTTTGCACGCGGCCGACATTTCAGTTGGCTACCCTCTGAACGCAGTCCCGAAGTACCTTCACTATATAAGGGAGGTCAAGGAATGGAATCATACCGGGCAATGTGTACATTACACGTACGTGATCTGTATTCGGAAAACAGCACCGTTAAACCGCGTGTCTTTAACCTCTCGACAATACATTTCGAGTAAGAAGCGAGTAAGACCGGCCTACGGTGTCGAGGCTCTCTACTGTGGCTTTGTCAAGCTGTCCTTGCGACAGGTTCTTCCAGGAGCCTCCAGTATCCTGTACGTTCTACTTGATGCAAAAAAGTAAACCTCAAGCGTCAGTGTCGAGGATATCGTTGGACAAGAGCAAAATAACCAGGACGGAAGGTCCTAGTCCGGCCCTTAATCTCGGAGCGAGGCAACGCTAGCAACCGTAATGTCGCCTCAACTTTTTAATCCTTCCATTCATTATCTTTTAAGCACATATTAAAGCAGGCTCCTAACGTTAATAGCATCGAGTCTCTCTCACTTTGCCCCAATTTAACGCGGTGCTTACCAGGCCGTTCGTACAAAGGGGCAACCTCGGAGACCGTGCTTCAACCGCGCAACATAAACGCCGCTAATGTGCGCCTCCTCCACCAATAACAGCATTAAAAAAAAAAAAAACGTTTGCAGGCAAGTTGGAATTATACATAGGTACGAAGCGAGCGCGCTTCCAACGTGCTTGCGGCGCGAATGATTCTGTCGTCATGTCGAACGCCGTAACCTTTGTACGACGTTTGGGGCAAGCGTGACTGCGACCTAATACCGCGACGCACAGCGACCGCCCAGACGGAGGAGAGGTTCCTCCGCGGCGGGCCAACTGTATCGCTAATCATCAACACGCGGACGCGGGTTCTATACCTGAGCGCGAAATCTCGACGGCGGTGCGGCTGCGGCGACGTCGTGACCTCGCTTTCCGGAGAGGCCATTTCGGTTTCCTTTATCGCCGCCTTTCGGGATTTTGCCAACGATAAAGGCGCACGGGGGCACTTTTTGACGTCCGCTATCTCCGTCACTTTCTCTCGCGTCAATCTCCTCTCGAGTTGCACTCGGTACAAGGTTCGATAAGGGCCGCCCGAGAGATACCTGGCCGATGATCGAAGCTGCCGATTCGGGGAGGACGCAGTATATATATTGTCGAAGACGCGAGCTTCGTCGGGCAGAAGAGCGACGTCACGGCGCCACGTGAATGGTAAAAGAAATGCAAGAAAAAAAAAAAAAACGAAGTAGAACGTTGAGCGAAGCGGGAAGCAGAATCTGGGAGACTCAGAAAGGGTCTATACAAGAAAGCCCCCAGTTTCGCGTCGAAACATAATTATTGTCAACGCAAAAGCCTAAGCTAGTCCCATTGAGCTCGTAAAATGACCATTCTATTTTTGTTTCTTTATAAAAGAATTATTTGGTTAGTACGCCCCAATCTGCCGTTAAAGAACACGCGATGAAGGGCGACAATAGCTCTTTTCGATGCATACGATGGACCAAGGCGGGCGTCTACGAGACAACCCAGACGGTCCAGTGCTGCGAACGTGTCACGTGATTATAGGCTCGTCGCTGTACACTTCCCGAATGTCACGTAACACTCCCACGCCTTTGGATTGACTGGGATATATCGTAGCGCCCGCTGCGGTACATTGGTAGGATGAAACTATGTGTAGCGCGGTGTCGCAACCTTCCGGCAAGCAAGAGAGTTCAGCCTTCGCTAAGCCATCCGTCATTACCTCATGAAATAAAACCAATTCGCCGATCAATCAAGAGCCGTCCTCTGGGACTTTCTCATCGGCTAGTACACGGTACAACCGAAACGTAAGACCGGTGGCAACCGCTGTACGACCCTTACCAAAAACACACACCAAATGAAACCTTTTTTTTTTTTCTGTTTCTCGTGACGAGTTGAGCGACTGAACTGCGGACGCGTGTGACCTGCAGTAGGGAGTCAAGACACCGTATAATGTACACTCGCTTCACGTGAGCAGGCGCAATGAACATCGGGCAAACTCGCTATTTCCGCCCATCCCCGTTTCACTTTCGTGTCTGTTAACGGATTAAACGTGAAAACGCCTTAGTCGCACCTCGGCGTGCATGCGCGAACGAACCCGCGACGGACATACACCCAAAACGTTGACCACCGGTTGCTACAACCAAATTTGGAAGACTGCACCAATAACATGTCAATATAGAAATAGAAAGATAAAAACTGACACCATGTAAACCGCATGCTTCCACCCGCCCCGTTTCAATACTAGCAATAAAACTAATAAAAAAAAAAACCGCTGGTGTTGGAAACGGCGTGTGTGTCGACTGACTGACAGTCGGGAAATGCGTTGCGCGAGGTCCAAAGCATTAGTGCTCGCCCAAGAGGCCCCAGGCGCGGAACTGCCAGCCGCGGTTAGCGCACGCAGATGTCCCCGCTGACTGGGAACTCGGACAGAGACATTTCGGCTGGACTTGTCCACCATCGACACTCCCTCCACCCGGAGGAGGAGGAAGAGGAGGAGGAATACACATCCCAGCCACCGAGAAGGGACAAGGACAAAAGCGACAGTGGAGCGTCTCTCCTCGATAAACGTGTCTGCAACTGATTACCGGCGAGAATGCCTCGCTTTCTCGCCGTCGCTCCGTGGGGAGCGACTGTCTCTTAATTTAATTCCGGCGACAATCGGACGCCCGGGCTAAACGACAACGTCCCCGGCACACAAAATGCGAGCGAGGCCGCCGGGAGGGAACTGATTGTTCTGCCCGAACAAAAGAAAACAGCAACGACGCGACTAAGAATACGAACCAGAAAGAAAGAACCACAAAGACGCGAGCGACGTGCCTTCTTTTGCGACTGTCCTTGCCCTCCAGCGAATAGCGGCGCTGGTGGTGGTGCAACATTCTATAGATGGGCCCGGGCAGAATGACGCGCCGCCATAGTTGTCGGCGTTTCCTTTTCTGAAAGCCAGGCTGTCCGGTCGCCTCCCACTCGTTCCGTTCGCAACAGTCACCGCGACCGCGAATAAAAGCGCGCGAATTATCTCCTTCGAGAGGGAACTATTGCGGCGCGAAAGTTGGGGACGACGCCGCGCGTGCTCGTATAGGAAGCGGAACGAGACGATTGACCCATTGAGACGTCGGAGAAGGATGCCGTTCTCCTATCGGAGGAATGAGACGGCGCAGCCTCCATAGCACTGTCTGGGTGCAACTTTTACACTGTCTGTATCTGAGAATAAGGATGCCCTAAAACAGGACAAAGATAGAGACAGTCCATGAAGTGGACAAAAAGGAATTCCACACTATGTTCGCGCTTCTTGCTCCTTATTGGTTCTTTGGCACTCTTATCGGCGAATGCTGCGATCTGATTGGTTGCGCAGCGATAATAGGATGCTTAATACTGCCCACACACTGTATTTCTTAAGCCGTCAGTGATTGCAGAACGTTCGGCGCGAACGACAGCGTGGTTTCGACTGGAAAGCGACCTGTGTGGAACATGGGCACGCGTAACTGGTTGGACAATCACGCAGCTTAAACTTCACCAAACTTTTTCTTAATAAGTTGTTTTTTTTTGTTTGCGTAATTCTTGCTAGGTTGTCATCTTTCCACTGGAACACGTTCATGTGACGTTTTCTCCGTTACAGACTGCACACAAAATACGATGGATTCGCGGCTTAACCTTCGTAAATTAAAAGGGAAAAAAAATCCCTCGGGAGTTTAGAACTTACTGTACGAACGTTGGACCCCATGCGGTACTAAAGTGGTGTCTCAGTGTGCATTACATGTGCTGTTTCCGACGAAACAAATGCAAATCTAAAACATATGAATGCTCCTGCAGCGCGAGACCGGGCATGAACAACTAGGGCACCGTCCTATTCCGCAGTCTTTGCCTTCCCCACCATACAGCAAAACAGTGCGGTGAAGTGCGCTTCGGCGAACTCGGAACACTAGGCTTTGATGTCGCCATTATTCCGTCGTTGTCAATCTCCCTGATTTCTAATACAGTAAAAGGGTGGTGAGCCGGGCGAGTTAGTAAGTTGGTAGCTGGATGGAAGATTGAGTTGTGTGTTCAGCGTCTGTCCTGCCTATCGTATTCTTCTAGTTTCCACTTGTTTTCGCTGATTTTAACCATGTTGCTACGGCATGAGAGCTTTTTCCGCGTTTCTATAACTTCCAAGGCTTGCATAAATTAAAAAAAAAAAGCCGTGAAAGGGCGAGGAAAGACGCCAAGGGCTACGCACGACTAATCCCCACCTTGGCTGGTAGACGCGATGGCTTTCTGATTTCCACGGTGCCGCGAAGCATGAACCCACAAGCTCCTCGTGATCTCTTTCGACAAAGGAAAAGTCTCAAAATATTTGCACTCTGTCGCTTGGAGAGAAATTCACCATATTTTCCCCTAAGGTTCGTGAACACTTTCTGCTTGGAACTTTACTCCATTGTTGCACCAGGACACTGGTTGGTGCACTTCGATCGATGAATTAATGTCTTTCTCGTACATCGTACAGCCCGGACGAATTTGCCGCAAATTGGGGATAAATAAAAGATGTCGGGTTGCACGTGTCTCTGATTCAAATGTAACCCTTCCGGAAAGTCGTACCGACATTCCGAAAGGCAGCGCAGGTGTTGCGATCTTCATGCCATGCGTTCCGACGGCCAATCCCTTTTCAATGGCGCCGCGTGATCAGTCAAAAGTAGTGGGTAATGTTCCTCGACGAAACCTTTTCGAAATGCTAGCGCTATGGAATGTTGTAAGAGGCGTGGGGTTTGAGAGTGACTGACACCCGAGATCCGCAGGAGAAGGCACAATGGGCGTACGCACGCGAATCGGGTTTGACGAAATTCGTTTGCGTGACTTCCTTAGCAGCCGTTTCTTCGCGGAGTCATGGGTTCGATTGCTCACCCCGGTACCGTTGTGACCTGGACGCGCGTCGTACGGGAGCGTGCGGTCGAGTAATTACTACCGCGTATGGTGTACGTTGAAACTCCACGTTAGCAGTCGTACTACAATGGCCACATTTTTCGTCTACAGCGCGAACGATCCATGGTGCGTATTACCTGGCGCGCGTTAAAGACACAGGGTTACCAATCGTACGGCAGTAGCTCTACTTTTCCCCTAGAGCTAAACATCTCAAATCTAATCTAGCTTCTTTTTTCTTTTGTCTTTCATTGCTAAGGTAGCTTTGTCAGCAACCGTTTCTTGCGTCGCTGTCACGACTCAACGAAATGGAACCGACGTTTAAAGTGACTGCGTCTAAGCTGCTCTCCGCTTTGCCCCCATTGCCTTCTCCATCCCAAGACGATTCTATTAGAGTCCAGAATGGCCGCGAGGTAAGCGACTCCGCTGTGTCAACACACACACACATACGCACACAGACCCGAGTGTGTGCACACGCACGTGGCCTTTTTCGCTCGAATCGATCCAGTCCTTGGAGCCCACCGACTGTCCGACGCACACAGACCGGTCCACTTCGGGGAGAGCGCGCGCACAATGGAGCGTCGTTACCGTCCATTACATTGGGCGCAAAACGAAACTCGAGTGGCGGTCGCATAATTATGCTAATTCTGTGACCGGAGTCGGCCCTCCTTCGCCGGACCAATCGGCACAATAAAAGAACTCCCCCCCCCCCCCCCTACTAATTTGCCGAGGTATAAGATCTATCGGTGGAACGCTTACAGGGTTTCGGCAATAAGAGGGCCTTTGTGGGCCGGAAACGCCGTGGCTGCCGTAAACAAAGGGGAGTTATGTATCGACTGCCGTCCTCTTAAAAACCGAGAGGTGTTTTTTTTTCTTTTTTAGCAGGCAGGGAGAAAGTTGGCCCGTTGCGCCGCCAAAGTCAACACAAAGTACATAGACGCTGCTAGCTTTAAAAAAATATAAACAATTTAGTAGCAAAGTTGTCGAAGGTAGGCGAGTCATGAGCTCCTGCGTCGAGTCTCTCTCGTACTGCGATAAAACGCCGCCGCCTCTTACATATTTATACTACGTTTCAGTGCGAGTCTGACCGCAATTAACGTAACGCATGATCCAACGGAGTCAATCAAACAGCACCAGAATTGGGTCGTCGCATCGTTCGCCTTAAATTATTTGTGCGCTCGCCATTCCCGGCTAAACCTGTACCATGCACTCTTAGGTATAGGGAGTGTAGTACTTACACCCCACCCTCGTCCCATAGGTGACACCCCAACACTACGTTTCGACGTTTTAGTCCACTGACGTCGAACAGATGATACCAACTGTTTACGAGCGGCTTGATAGCTGTTGGATATAACTCATTAAATAGCTAATGGACGTATAGAGTACCGCAGAAAAAAGAAAACACACAAAAAAAACAAAAACACTGAGGTTTTGCAGCATGGCCAACGAATCCTCGAGTGTTTTTTTTTTTTCTACTGTAGTCTTGAACGCGTACATTAGCTATTTTAATGAGTCGTATGACTCGACTGTCAAGCCGGCCGTGAAATGTCGGTTCGACGTCAGTGGACTGAACGTCTAATTGTTGTAGTTTTTGGGGTGTTATATACGTGGGACAAGAGGGTGTAAGTACTAAACCCCCTATTTCTGAGACTGCTCACACAGTAAACTCCCTACAATCGTGTGTGTGTGTGTGTGTGTGTGTGTGTGTGTGTGTGTGTGTGTGTGTGTGTGTGTGTGTGTGTGTGTGTGTGTGTGTGTGTGTGTGTGTGTGTGTGTGTGTGTGTGTGTGTGTGTGAGCGTGATTGCTTTAGTCGGCGGTAGCAAAACGCACAAATACGACAAGTGCCATTTCGACGCATTTCTAGCGCTCCTTGCCGGTCCCGGATTGGATCGGATCGTAGCTTGATCGGATCGGATAGTAGCATCGGCTCCAGTCGTACTTAACCTTAAACAGGGTAAAGAGGAAGAGAGATATTTCAGCGGCGTCGTGAGCTCGGATAAACCTGGAGCGTCCACTTTCCCGCAAACCACTTTAGAGAGCCAATCGCTGCAAACTGCGGAGGGTGCTCGGTGATTTTCCGCCTCGTCAATTGGCCGAGCTCCCTCCGCAGAATGCCGCGATTGGCTCCCCGAAGGGCTTTGAGGAAAGTAGACACTAGAGATTTCTCAGAACGTGGCTTATCCCGCCACCGAGGCTCATGCGCCATTTTATAAATTTGGCTTTTTTTTTTCATAAGCTATAGGTGTGTATATATATATATATATATATATAAAACACGGATCTACAAAGAGATTATCTTAATAAAGAGTCCCCCTCCTAAAACCCCAATGCCACACCACGGCTTTAGCCATCCCCTTCCCATGTGGTTCAATAAATAAATCTTAAAGAGGCACGGCGTCTTCTATACGTTGTTTCACCTTATGATGTACCGCAGAAAAGCCTACAAGCGCGAGCTCCTTGCTCTAGGGCACATCTCGGCGGCACAAGCTCTCGTGCATTAAGGGCAGCTGCCAACGCTATGAGCTCGCGCTTCTAGCCTTCGCTGCGGTACAACATAAGGTGAAACGGAGTATAGAAGACGCAGTGAAAACAAATAAAAATAAAATAAAATAGGCGTGTAGGGAATTTAGTGATCGGACGACAATGAAAAACCTTTAAGACAGATGGGCGTGCGAGTGAGTGCGCAGTCGAATGTACGGATTGCGGAATTGCTCAGGAATACCTTCAAAGTCCAAATCCCTCAAACTTCTTTTTTGCTTTTTGTGTGTGTGTGTGTGTGTTTTAGAGGAAGGGTTACAACTTCGCTTCGTGCAGCATTCGTCGACGCGAGCATTCAAAAGAGGAGTGGTTGGGCTTCGCTGCAGCGAGCGGCTGCCTTCGATAAGCCTCTTCTTTTCGCCGGTCCTCGACGGCGGATAAAAACGCGTCTCGCATTGCAGCTAAGTAAGTTATCGAGAATGGCGAGCGATACACAGACAAGCGCATAGACGTCAAGACCACCGACTCAGAATCATTCATGGGGGGGCTTATACGAAAGGAAGAGAAAACAAAAATAGACCGCGGAAGAGAACCAGAGCGAAAATAAGATACAGCGAGGGGGAAAAAAAGGCGAAAAGCAAAGAGTGGAATAACGAACGGCGCCGATCCTCGGAGCGGGGGCTTTGAAAAAGAACTCGCGAAGAAAGGCCAAGAGCTAGAAAGTCCGCTGGCGTTCGATCCATTCGGAGCTCGGGCACTGCTTCGAAGGGCGCGGGCTCCTAGAAACGCGAAGCGGTGCCCCCGCCAAGAGCACTTCAACTCGTGTAGATCCTCTCGCGGAACAATTCTCTAAGCGATGAGTACGCTCGCGCGAGGAATTACGCAATTCGTTATCGAGGCGCTCCGTCTTTGGTTCTTTTGTCGACGACGTCTATTTCGAAGATGAGCGGCGTACAACTCTGGTTTGGGCATGTGCGGGCTCATGCACATCACACGAAAAACATAGGTCTTAAACAGGAAGCTATTTAGAAAAGGAAGCCTGACTCTTCACTCCGGAAACCTCTCATACCTTGAACCTGGCTTTCGGCACTGCGTGAACTTCGCGCCCAAGTGGTAAACATACCTTTTGAGCTTATTTGTTGTACGACAGAGAGCGATTACTGGAGTTGTTGTAAATGTTACATCTCTGGCACGTGATGGCGCGTGTACTGACCCTCGCGTGAACTGCGTGAACCCTTGCGCGTGATTGGTGAATGAGTTCCCGTGGCCGGGTGTTTAAGCGCGGAGACGGACAAGTCCGCGTGTTCACCGACCGGCGGCAAGCAGCGAGAGAGGCAAGTGCTGCCGCTCGCCCTGCCCCCTTCGCCGACGAAAGAACTACTGCCCACCGGGAAAACGTGGGGAGGGGAGCGCACGGCGTGCGCCCAGAGTGTGGACTCGGGGTCGCAACCCAACTTTTTTGCCGGGGGTCCAGGGCCCACGGGAGAACGCAGCAAGGCCTAGCGTGCATCTCCGCGCGCTCCCCGACAAAGTGTAGGTAGAAAGAGGAAGACTCACCGGGCGCGGTCTGCCAGCTCAGGCCCCCGATGAACATTTTCCTGCAAGACAAGAAGAGGAGGGGCGTCAGCTGGGCCGCCGGCGGCTCGCGGTCTGCGCCCTTCCCGCCGCGCTCTCCCAGCCTCCGTCGGGATGCGGAAGAAAAACACACCCGGGGTCGTGGGCCGCTTCGTTGGGGCTGGCCGAGTTACTCTGCTGGCTGTCGGTTTCCATGATCATGGTCGAGACACAACCGCACTGGCGCGCGACGGCAGGACCGACTGGGAGCTCCCGTGCCGTGCGAAACTGAGGGAACGAGCAACGCGCGCGCGCCGGTCTGCTGCTTGCCGCTACACACTACCACGAGCACACGGGCAGCCGACGAGGATCGACGAACACGGAGCCGAAGGGAGCCACTGCGGCGGCACACGGGGACTGGGGCGCGGGTACACTCCGCTGGGTCCTAGTGGCGAGCAGGGTGTCGGACGCTGCTGGCTGGAAGCGGCCGCTCTCGTACACAGGGTCCGGGACCCTCGCCGCAGGCCTCGACTGACAGTTCCACGACGCTTTTGGCTCGCACGGGAACTCCGCCGAGGCGCCGCAGCCGCGCAGGGGGCGCCACGGGAGGCTCCACCGCGAAGCCGGCACGAGGCGCGCCCATTGGCCCGAGAGGCCCGGCTCGGGCGTGACGTCAAAGTGACGTCACGCGCTGCGCATCCTCCCTCTGCCTTTCGGAACCCCGCTCCGCTTTGGCGGCTCGAAGGCGGAGGACGCGGCGCTGGCCATGGTGGCGCCACCTCGGAGCGCTTGCGCGAGGTACGACGAAGAATTGGGTGGGGGAGGATGGCGGAAGAAGATGAGAAGAAAAGCGCTACACCCCTTCTCCGCGCTGGCGCGCGCGCCCCTCGATGATGATGGTTGTTGTTATGTTGCGCGGTAGCTTTTGTTTGCTTCGAGAGGTCGTTAAATTTAATTACGGTGAGAGATACTCGGCGCGAGAAACAGGAGGCTGGAAAAACGATGTCTTCGGCGGGAGTGCGCGGCGATGGGGTGGCTCGTCCGGCGAAAGATGCGCAAAGTTATCCGCGAGGTCGTCGAAAGCGAACTCTTCGTTAATGAAGTTATTATCCGGCCGTAACGTAAACGCGCCCTCTCTCGCGGTCCCGGTGCAGTACTCGTGGAGGACGATCAATTAGCGAGCGGTTAGGGAAGGGGTTGCAAAAGCTGCGTTACCCAAAACAGACCGTACGCCAAAAAACGTAAAGGGGGTATGCGGACGGGGATATTTTTGGAAAAAGAAAGGTTGTCCGTGCGCACGTGCGCGTGAAGAAGATCCGCGCAGTGTTTACCCTAGTCCTTCGAGAAGGTGTTCTTGGAAGAGGGGCACCTTACGAGGGTGATCATTTCCAGGATATGGTCGTTTCTGAAGAAACTGGTCCCGCGTTTTGGTTGTTGGTCCTAGGCTTTTGGTCGCAGGAAAGATTAAGAAACAGCATTGTGTAATTGCGCCACTCATGGCTGGTTATGGTGATGTGGGGAAGTGCTACAAAAACAAGCTTAATGTTCTTTTTTTTTATTTAGCAAAAATTTGTGATCCTGAAGTTCGGCGAAACGGTTCGCATTGCTCGGTCACACGTTCAGCTGTTTCGTGTCTGAGTGAACTTGTCTTATAAAATACGGGCACCAGGCAACATAAGAGCGTCTTTAAAGCAAGAAAGAATATTACATTAACGCGCTGTTCTTCGCATAATCTTGAGCTCTTGTAAAGGTTTTATTGCTCCTAAGATTGTCTACTAACCGTCTCAACTCGCGTCCAGAAGAAGCAGTCATCTGCCATTTCACCAGATCGCGCAGCCTATGTCCATCATTGTCCGTCACGAACACACGCGTCCGCCCACAGTGTTGAAAGCTCTTTCTGTGCTCCAATCATTGAGAAGTATTCACATATTATTTTCCCCCACCCGATATGGCTGTTGGCACGCTTCCGAGCACGTTTTGATCAGAGTGCTCCAGTCTACTAAAACACACCATTGATAACGGTTAGAGGATCTCGGCACACAGCAATGATTAGCCACGGACGCGAACCTAATTTTCCGCCGCTGAATGGGATTTTAGACGAAGACTGTCACGTATTGTAGCCTATCAATTGGTAACGAAGCAACCGGCCACATTTCAAAGAAGAGGAATATTTCCGAGCACATGCCGATTAAGGAACTGTGGTCGCGTTTAATCTGCTTGCATTAATCAAATCATATATATATATATATATATATATATATATATATATATATATATATATATATATATATATATATATATATATATACATATTTTTTTTTTTGTATTTTACGTTGGAAATTGCCGGTCTGCCTTTACCGAGGTATGCACGAGGGCAACGTTCTGTGTAATTGCAGAACTGAATAGTGCGCATGTTCAGCTTTGGTCAGTGCCCTAAGGTGCGCGACAGTTCCCGCATAACAGAGACCTCACTGCCGCAGAAAGTTGTGCCTGGGAGATAGATAATCTTGTGTCTCACAGCACGCTATTCGTTTAATGGAGACTCGAACCCAATATCACTTCACATTTTCTTTAAACTAAGCAGATAACAAAACGTATAGCCCTGGTTGTTACACAATCGTAGTAGGGTGCCCACTGACAGTCTTGAGAGTTATTGGTCGCAACCATGCGTGTTGTTCCGACTACATGGCCCAAATAAGACCCAGATCAATTTATCGCTGCTTGCACATTTCTTATATTGACAAACCGTCGACACTCACCAGACCGTGCCACGGAAGAACAATCCAGCGTTCTGGCATCGAATCTGTCAAATGTGGGCATGAATCTGCGCCTTCTGCTCACAATCTGCTGTCGTAACAGACGAAATCGTGAGGACTCTACACAACGAATCGTCCTTTGCCGCGTACTGACAATCCCCTCGAATCAAAATTCTGAAGGCTAAAAAAATGCATGTAAAAGCACCAAAAAAACAACTGTCGTGCGTTATTTTAGGGCTTGCGTATCGCAAGCAACGAAAGCTTCAGTTCTGAGGGAATAGCATGGGGTGAGGTTGAGTGTGTCTATCGTGAAATGAATTTAATTACACAAAATTCAATCTGCGAAGTATAGCGGAGCTCAACGACGTTTCAATTCACACTCATTCGGGTAGCCTTTTGGGGGTTTAGCGACCTTAACCCAAATACCAGCTGCAGGGCTTGAAGCACAAGCTCTTTGCCTTCGAACGCGCTTCGGCTTCCTACCAAAGATATCCGCTCGTATTTGTAGACTTCAATACTCGGCGTCAACTTTATGTGCGACCCTACACGAACTATATTTGTTCGTGTTAGTGTTGGTTGCACCGTATCAAGGCCGATGGAAGAGTAGTGTAAGTAATAGAGCGCAGCGCTGTCGACTCGACGTCATAGCGCGCCCAACCAATGGATGCGCCAGCACTTCCTTTTTCCTCTTCCTTCGCTACATAGGCACAAGGTCCGCGTAGTAGACTGGGTATACTTCGTTTCAGCTTCCGTCCGAGCGCAGCCAAAGCTACGTGTGGCCGGAGCCAATCACACGCCGGCAATAGGTCACGCGATCTCGCCTGCACTTTTGGATCACTCCGCTGCGCCGCTGGTCGTCCGTGCCGCCCGTGCTCGCCGAGTATTTCGTCTGCTATGGGTGTATCAACGGTATCGTCTGCTACAGGTCTAGAACGTGCTCTTTCACGTTCTGAAATTTAGTCACAGGGGATGTCAGTACGTAGGCTGGCCGCTGGTGTCTGTGTCCGAGCTTTCCACCTGTTCGGCATTTCGGAATAGTTTCGAGATGTGAGTACACATTGCAAGGTACCCGATGACCCGGCCGTTGATGTTTCCTTGTATTATCTGGATATACCAGGGCTCATGGCGCAGTCCTTTCCACCAGCTTCTCGGCGTTCAATGTGACCGGCAGGTAAAGGGGTGCCCTGATTTCGCCGTCTATCAGTGAATTGTAGTGGCCCAGACGCTTTTCTGGTTTACAACGCATTCGCGGTACGACGCGGCCGGAGTCTCCTGCCGAATTTGAAAGTAGACATTCATCACGACCTCTCGCGCCTGACGCCCAAACGTGCCTTTGCGAAAGGACGTTTTGAAGCGACTCGGTGAGGAAAGCAGCGAAGCACATGATTCGGCCATTACGGGAACGAAATCACACACAAAAACCGAGCGCTGCAGCCGTGTTGCCAGCGGATGTACGTGTTTTCACCAAACCACATGCATTTACATATTAATAAAAACATAAACTTCAGATATTTAATTCCTTTAGTTGCAAATCATTCTCAGCAGTACACATCTGGAATATTGTGCAATGTTTACGCACAAAACAATTCTTTTTAAAAAATTACTTTTGCGGACTACTTTGTGGTGCGTAGGAATGCTCTTCTCGAAGTTGCGAACCGTCCCTCAGCCTTTGGCTGCGCTCGGACGGAAGCTGAAACGAAGTATAGGAACTGCGTGTTAGTGCTCTCTCACCTCCATTGCATCTGACTGAATGTCTTAGCCAGGCAAATTTTGTACTACGCTGACAAGGCTATAGGCCCGTTTCTTTTGGCCAGGGGGCGCTGTAGCGTCCACGAGACGCGACCACGAAAGATGCGCCACCACTAGTATGGTGGCTGGAACGCGTCTCCCTTCAACTGGTGTGTTTACCGCGTCCAAAAAAATGGCCCCTCGATTTCCGGCTGATGACGTCATACGAGTGTCACGCTGTCGCCGGCCGCGATCCTGGCGGTGTCCCAGCAGTGGTGGTGAACGTGGCAGCCACCTGTTCCGCTGCAGGTCGCTCTCCAATGCGTCAGGTCACGGAAGCTTAAGTATCCAGGAGTTGGGACGCCCTAACAACAGCGACACTCGCGTTCACTCGTGCATTTGACCGCCAGCATTTCTACGACCAACCTCGAGGATCCCGACATCCGACAGCATGACACTCCGGCTTTTGTGACCTCATTTGTTGTCACTTCGGGACGTCTTTTGACGTTTATGAGCGGGATTGGACGCTAAACACACCGGCTGTCAGAGACGCGTTCCAGGTACCATACCGCTAGCGTCCGCGAGGCACGCGACCAGTTAATGCCGATGTGAAGTGACGTCCTATACAGAGCGCAATCTCGTCTACTTCTTGTACAGGGGTTGCGATGATATCAGAACGCCGAGCTCTTATTGGCTGATTAAAACAAATAGTAAGTAGACCTCAAGGCATCTAGCACTGAGGTCTACCCACTATCCTTCCACTAAAACCCAATCAGAGCTCGGCGTCGGAATGAGGTCACCACAACTACTGCTCAAGAGGCAGACGACCTGCACTTCGCATAGCGTCCCACCGCAGCCATCTTGAATGTCGTCACTTCCGGTATGCGGTGAAACATCGTTTTGATATCTCCACGCCGCTGGAAGGTGTTTACGAATAATGCGTGATTGTCACACATTCTTGTTTCCCTCACCTATATTTTCTCGCATAATCCAGGTTGAAATGTTTTATTATTTGTTCGTCCCGCATACCACATACCACGTGACTGAGAACGACAGGAAACAGGAAACGTCTATAACAGTGCGTTTTTGAAAGGACACAACGAGACGCACGTCGGAAACCCCACCCAAAAATACGAGAATACGCTCGCCAGGGGCGCTGCTCGAAACGTGAGAGCTACATGTATATACTCCGTTTTGCTTTGAAGTCTGACTGCGGCCCGACGACGCGACGGACCAAACCAAACAGCTTCAAAAGTGCATCGTCACGTCGATCGGCGATCATCTTTCGTGGGTATGCTATCGCAAATTAAACCAACCGCACACACACACACAAAAAAAAAGCGTGATAGCGGAGTTAACATAGCATTCCTTGTGCGTTCCCTAAATCTTTTCCCTAATGCTCCCTACTGTCCGCAGACCGTCTTCTGCGCGATCTAGTAGCAGCGGGAGCGCTGTTTGAGTGATTCCTGCAGTCAGACGGCCGCCGGATGTCCGAACTTTCACAGCGCGTGGCTCTGAAACAAAAACGCGAAGCCGCCCATCGAGGTTTTTGAAGTCGCGCATTACGAGACGTGAATCCCTAAACTGCAGCAGGTGTAGGATTTGAGCCCGAGATGCTTCAGTCTGCAGAATTTCCTGCTTGAAATAAGAAAGAGCCCACTGGGCTCTTTCTTGCCGCGTGCCAAGTTTTCTCCTTGAACTCGTTGAAATGTGGCATTCGAAGCAGGGCTCTCGCAGTTACTTGCGTTCGAATCTGTTTGCAGACTGCCTTTCGTATGATGTATAATGCCCGAGTCCCACTAGAGCGACAAACAGAAACAAACGACAGCGACAAGCCAGCAACACATGCAGCATGCTCACGATGGTACCTTTGGCAGGCGTTTAGTCGTTCGATGCTAGTCAAGTAAACACGAGTGATTGCGAGCCTGCCACAGATACCCTCGTGTGCATGATGCTTGTGTTTGAGCATAGCACTTTTTACTCTACGAAACCTGTCAATCGCGAAAGACTCTTGCTTGAGGCTATTGCTGTCGTTTCGTTCCGTTTGTCGCTCTAGTAGGACTCGGGCATAAGCAGTGTGACCCCGGCTTTAGGCGCCCATTTCCGTGTATAGTGGCGTCGGCGACGCCGTCGGCGTAACTGCGCGAGTTGCATTATGGGACGTCGCAGACCTATACACCAATTCAATTGCCCGCTAAATTTAGCGGAGAAAATGATTTGGCGTGTAAATCTGTGACGTCCCATAATGCAACACTGCGCAATCAGTTTCCCCGCTAAATGTAACGCGAAACCTAAGGTCACATGACCTCAACACCAATTCAGTTTCCCCGCTAAATTTAGAGGGGGAATTAAATTGGTGTACATCGCCTTCGGCGTCACCGCGCGCGTTGCAATATCGGACGTTACAGAGCTAGACACCCATTCAATTCCCCGCTAAATTTAGCGGGGAAGCTTTGTTTGAATATAAGTCACGGAACACAAATTCATGTGACATCATTTTCCGCGCTAAATCTAGCGGGGAAACTTAATTAGTGTTAAGTTCGCGTTGCGTCAACTCTCCAGCTAAATTCTGCGTTGAAACTGTGACGTCATGCGACGTCACAGGCCACGAAATCCGGAGCAACTAGCCAAAGAAAGTTTTACGTTAAAAAAAAAAAGAAACACCGCGCTCGTTGCATTATGGGGCTCCCACCGTACCCGCCTCGTCCCCTCTAACCTACACCCCAATATATATATATATATATATATATATATATATATATATATATATATATATATATATATATATATATATATATATATATATATATAACACCTGCCTCAGGTCGAAACGTCGAATAAAATGCTCCTGGTTTGTTTTCCACCGTTACCCTTAATTTCTCTCTCTCTCTTTCAAATTCTCTGCTGCGATATATTGCAAAATCAAAATACCCCAAGAGTTGCGCTCTAATTTCGCGTTACAAAGAAGCCTAAACGTCTCTAATTTGTATGTGTATAGTAGCGGACAACTTTTTTTCTTTGCATTTCCGACGAGAGCAGGAGAGAGCGCACGTACAGCTCTAATCAGTGCTCAAAGGGACCACGTGCCCGTGCCTTTGACTTCATTACCAAAAAAAGTTGTCCCCATTTTTTTCTTTTTTTTTTAATAATATAGTTTGTTTGAGGTAGCAGACCCAGCGCGCTCGTTGCCGTCTGCCGGGCATAGGCTGCGCGCGCGACGAAGTGTTCTCAAAGGAAGAAAGCTCGCATTCGAGGGAGAGCCTCTAGTGTGTTCTTATCACATCGGCGTGCGTTAGCGCAATAGACCTATTGCGAGTATTACCCAAGCATCAAGGAGAATGCAGGGATTGGTGTTCCACGCGCACACGCACACGCCTTCCCCGTATAAAAGATTCGAAGTAAATAACTAAAACAACGCGTTGACGAACGCGCGTGCGAGATGCCATTTGTTTTAGGTATTTGCTTCAGAAAAGATTGCTACTGCTGATGCCGGCACGTGTGGCGCGTGGAACACCAATCCCTGTATTCTCCTTGATGCTTGGTGTAATAGAGCAAATGGTCTATTACTGCGTGATGAAAATACAAAAACTACAAGTTATCAGTTGTATTGCACTGGTTAAATTTGATCATCTACAGATTGAACCAGTTTCGCCATACCTCAAAGGCAGAATGACCTGAAGCTGTCTACACACTCACGGTTAATTTTATATTTTGTTTTTCGACGGATATCACGAAACTCGAAAGAGAGAAAGAGAGATAAGACACTGTTGAGGAAGCCCGTGTGCGAACAGGCGCAGTTGATTGGCTAATTTGCCAACGAAAACTTCACGACGTAGGTTGATGAGAGTCTCATGACTGCCACCCTGAAGTTACAAATCGCGATGTATCACTGCAGTAAGGGCAGCAGATTACGAATGCTCGTTTCAATTACACCTTGCTTTATACATTATTTGACGAATGCGGACCGAATTCGTTTAGAGTTACACAATGTGTAGTCGGTGCGTCGAGTTGCCCAAGTTCTCAACCGTAGCCTTCCAAAAAAAAGAAGAATAAAAAAGCTGACTCTTATCGGAACTTTTGCACCAACGGCGTTTCATATGTCAAACGGTGTAACAATTCCCCGTTTTCGCGATCAGTTTCTCATTAAAACCCGATGCTAATTCGAGTTTGGCATCTGCCATCATTTTCCAATTCTGGGGAAAGAGTCGGATTAGTTTGGATGGGTGTCAACGGAAAGGCAGTTGCTAGCAAGTCAGCGATTGGTGGAAATGAACGCTCGTCTTGTCGCATCGTCAGCAATCTGCTCATTGGTCGTTCGGAGCGATGACTTCAACCGGCGAATGTCGGCATGTGCGCAATTAACCGCGACGCAAGCGAAGTGCCGAGAGAGAACATAACATTTAAAGGGTCCTCTTTAACTTCTCGTGAGAAAACTAAATCGTATAATCACCCAGATTAGGCAATCTGGTACATCATCTATAAAAATTTCACCGCTTCATTCTATAGGTTTCTCAAATAATCAGTGACGGCACTGCAATCGAGAAGACCTACATTTGGTACATGAAAAAAGCGAGATGAATAGAGGCAGGTTCTGTTGCGCGGTTTGGGCAAACAACGGCGCCGGCTACTCGACAAAAACCTTAAGGATAGATTTGTGGTTAGGAACCACTTACCAGACAGGTGGGCGTACAAAGGCCTACCTGCGACAAGTGTTCAACCATTGAAAGTTTTAAGCGGTTCGTGAGACCTGCGTTTCTCGCCTGAACCGCACTTGAGCCTGATTCACATGATGCGATTTTGTTTGCGGTTTCGCCGCTGCGACGTCATGAACCGAATATTTCACCACGCTTTTGATTTATTTTTTATTATCCGCAGGAGTGACGTCAGAACTGCGAAATCGCAAATACATTCGCATCATCTGAATGGTGCCCTGATGAGGTTTTGGAGCTCGCCGAAATATGGCGATAACTCACTCTGCGGGCTTTAAGCATCTTAGAAATCCATAAATCATAATGATGCGCGGCCGATTTCCTTATTAGAAAATCAATCAAAGATCGAAGATACCAAGGTCATCTCGGCGATGAGAGGAGCATTGTGCCGGCAGCCAGAACGAGATGTGACCAATGCAAACGCGACATCTCGTTGAGATCGCAAACGCTGTTGTTACAAAATGAGTATGCCTTTGTAGATGATAAAAACGTATAAGTAGTAGTCGAAAAATGTTAATTTTTCGCGGAGAGGGAACATAATAATGCAATAATCGTCTCAAAAACAGAGAAGTCATGTTGTTGTTGTTTTTTGTTTCCGCGGGAGTGATGTGTCCGGTCGTCAGCTGTCGAGCTCTCGAGTGCGCGCTCGCTAGGTTGAATCTTAGTCCGGGCTGTATGGGCAACTAAAGTCACTGGATCCTGTGATCTTTATGGGCAACGAGCCGCGCGCATTCGAGATATCATTCCGCAGTTCCACCGGTCGGAGGCGCGAGGATCCTTCACCTGCTATTTGCTGACAGTGGTTCTGAATTCGGAACATGCTCCTCCCATCGCCGGAAATGACCTCGGTGGGTTGCGATCTTTAATTGCGTTTTAATTAGGAAAATCGGCTGCGTATCGTCATGATTTAGGGATTTCTAGGATGCTTAGAGCAAGCACAGTGAGTTATCGCCATATTTAGGCGATCTCTAAAATCCCTTCAGGGCACTTTGAATCAGGCGTGAGACGTCAATTCCCTATACTCCTTTTCACTTTAAGCACCGAGTGTCTGAAATAGCGGCCAGGCTCTTTAAATCGACCGCAAGAATCGGTTTCTTAACCTGTCGCGCTACGGTTTTGTGCAGCGTTGCCCACAGGTGGTGAATATTTTCTATAAAATTTGCAGGGAGCGAACTTACCTGAGGAGAAAGTAAGAAAGAAAAAGCTTAACTCCTATGGAAACGCAGCGAAGCCACCGGTCTTCAAACAACAGGGCGCCCTATTGTTTGAAGACCGATGGCGTCGCTGCGTTTCCATAGGAGTTAAGCCTTTTTCTTTTCTTACTTTCTCCTCAGGCAAGTTCGCTCCATGTAAATTTTATAACAAAATGCACCACCTGTGGGCGACGCTGCACAAAACCGTAGCACGATAGGTTAAGAAACCGATTCTTGCGGTCGATTTAAAGCGCCTGGCCGCTATTTGAGACACCGGGTAGTATTAAAGGTTGGACATACTGTCGCGTAGCAGGGCCAACTCTATAAGCTCAGGCTTGTAGCCTTCACAGCGATACTTTTTAGGCGGAACATGATACTAGAACATTCAAGAAACGGGCATCTGGACGGTGCCATTTTCAGCGTTCGTGCGTATGGCGCGCGCTTTTTTCGCTTTCCAAAGCGACGAACAGGCGCGTGTTGGGCTGTGATGAACGCACGCTGGGCTGCGATTTCGTAAACATTGCAGAAGCATAAAGTAGCCAGGTATTGGACATAATGGGCCTCTGCGACACGCAGACGGTGTCGATTGGTCCGCCCGTTCGGCGGATTATTTCTAACCACATCCGTGAATTTCGACAGTAACCAACGGTCTCGCTCCGCTTGTCCTTTTTCTTTTTTAAAGAAAATGACAAGTATAGTCATAGATACCACACTGTTACGACATAAGATCTCAAGGAGAGGGTCTGACTTCAGTGCTAGCTCGTTGCGTGCCGTCGTGCTCCGGGTGCGCGTGCTCACGAGACGACCAAGTGTTATGGCATAGCCTCCTCTGTACTCACAAAGCCTGGCAGTTCGACGACAGGATCCATAGAGTGCCCGGTGGCAGATTTGTAGCGCGAGGATCTGGTAGCACTAAGCATTTCTCGGGGAACCTGGACGGGAGCGCACAGCTTCTGCAGTGGCGAGGACCCGAAACATGGTCTTCGAACCCGACGAGAAAAGAAGCGGTAGCGCGAGGAACGCGAGGAGTACGAGCGGACATTCCATCGCTCGGGAGAAGTGTGTTTCGGCGTCTCGCCGCAGCAGGGCGCCCGTCACGTGGCTCTCCTCTCTCATCCGTTGTCTGCCGCTCTACCTTTTCAATTTCGGCGGCCGCTTCTCGTTGCGATCTGCCAGGCTTTGTCAGTATAGAGGAGGCTATCGTTATGGAAAGCAAAATGCTCGCGCAGACGCAGAGCTTCTACTTCAGATCGTATACGCTGCAAAAAACTACCTAAATTCTTAAATCTTTTTTTTTTATGGGACGCATTGATATTTGTCCATTTCTTTCTTTTTTGGTTCAACTTTTTGCCCTCAAAACAACGTTTTTGGCTCCTGTAACTAATATCAGTGCCATATTCAAAGGAGCCCATACTTATGACGCCTAAATTTTGTGACGATTCCTTCACTTCGTATACCGTGGAGGTCATTGACGTTTAGGATCATTTATGAAGCGCTGCTTAGAAGTAATCGTGCGCCGTCAGAGTTCCTTCAAAACGCGAAGCGTGCTCGGCAATCCGCAAGCCCCCTACAAGTATACATACACCTGTTTCTGCGGCAGCTGGTACCGCGCTTTCGCCTTCCATACAAACTCAGAGCGCACAGTAACAAAACCTCTATTCTTTCCGTCTTCGCGAACGTCGAGGAAAAGCAAAATTACAACGAATGAAAGCTGGAAAAATCAACCACCGTTCGTCTGGCGCGTCGAGTTGGTTTAGTTGAATGAAGTCTGATAACTGGAGAAAATAATTTTACTGTAAGGAGTTTGACGTTTCGTTAGACCCTGCGCTTATTGGGGTCCAGTCCCCTCCACGTTTGACGAACAACAAAAACTATTTGAAAACGCGCCGAATGCAAATTCTTAGCCATATTTATTTACGCTCAAGCGTCACTGCAGCTGGCGAGAAAAAAAATAAAAAACACGTTTGTGAACAAGTTGTGTGATTCCGCATTTTGCTGATTTTGCTTTGTTGACGGACAAAATCGGTGCTTGTTGCGCCAGTAGGAGACTATAGTCGGTGACAGGTTAAAGACCGACGACCAGTTCCCGCTTTCCACTTTTCCCCCGCCGCCTCCTCTCCCCCTTTCTACCCTGCCCACCGTTGCCTGTTTTCTCCTCCTCCAGGGTGAGGAGGATCTTCTGCCTTGCAGAATCTCGTGTCTGGTCGTCGGCCTTTAAGAGTTCAGGGTGAGGGAAAAATAATCTGGGGAGGAGGAAGCAGATGAATTGCTGGAGAGAAGAAGAGGAAACATCCCCCTCGCTCCAGCATTCCCCCTGCTTCCTCCTCCCCTGCCTTCCTTTCTCTCGCCCTTAACTCTCAACTTGTCACCGACTGTAGGCCATTAAGTTTCTAACACTTAGCGCTTTAATTAAAAAAAAAAAAGCTTAGGTAAAAAAAAATTTCATGTGCTCGCATAGTTTACCTATTGCCAGCACTGAAACTCTTTTCTTTAGGTCGTAAAATAAAGTTTATTGAAACAAATTGAAAATAAATAATTATGTCTCGAGACACATATAAAGTAAGGAAGCAATTCCGTATAACGCACCTATTTCGAGACGTCGACCTCAAAATAAAAGCATAATATAGAAGCACTTCGCCACACTCAAAATAAGTCTAGCGACGGAAATATAGCACTGAAATTATTTTTCCGGGATTATATACTTTGTATGTCCAATTGCCATATTCAGGCAGCAATTCTTTTTAATGTGGAACGTTTTTGGGGTATTTATTTGTCATTTTATGAAGCACAAAAGTGAAACCTGGACAAAAGCGTGGTCGCGCGGCTCGACACTGATTGGTTGATGGGTGAGAGAGGAGGAGTGAGGTGCTCGACGCTGATTGGTTAACGGGGAGTTCTTGTTACGGAAGGGGTAGGCGAGGATAAGTAAGGTAGGCGAAATGAGGCTCGACCAGCCTGTGCGCACTGAGGGAGAGGAGCTCGAGAGTATGGAAGGCTCTAGAAGATCGCCAGGTTAATCAGCCCGATTAGCGATAGTATCGTTTCATTCTGCGGAACAACTATCGAGTGTACACATAGAACGCGTTAAACTATCTGGCGAGGAGTATCGTGAGAACATCCCTAAACGTTTGTGATGCGTTCTGTATATCAAACACAATCGCCTAGCAATTTGCCATACACTTTTAACAGTTCAATGTCATTAAAATAAAAACAGTATAAGAGGGGTGTTAGTCTCACCAACATGCATCCTGCCGTTGGTTCGTTTATCATAGCCTCCTCTATACTTACAAAGCCTAGCAGTTCGATGACGGAGCCATAGAGTGCCCGGTCGCAGATTTGGAGAGCGAGGATCTGGTATAGAACAGAGCATTTCTCGGGGAGTCTGGTATTCAGCGCACAGCTTTTGCAGCGGCGAGGACCCGAAACATGGTTTTCAAAACCGACGAGAAAAGAAGCGGTAGCCCGAGGAACGCGAGAAGCACGAGCGGACATTCCATCGCTTGGGACAAGTGTGTTTCGGCGTCTCGCCGCAGCGGGGCGCCCGTTATATGACTGTTGTCTGCAGCTCTACCGTTTCACTTTCGACGGCCGCGTCACGTGACGATCTGCCAGGCTTTGTCAGTATAGAGGAGGCTATGGTCTTATGGGCACCGACACAGCTACGACGTTGTTTCGCTTCTAACGTTTCTCCCACCAGGATATTGCCAAGAACATAAAACCGCGGTCATTCTGCTAAGACATCACACCGTCTGCGTCTGCTGACACTGTTTGAGGCGTGTTTCTTCATTGCTTCACAGTCCTATTACATACTGGTTATAAATATATATATATATATATATATATAAATGGCAGCGATCGTTATCTCTGAACTCCTATAATGCATGGAAGGCAGTATTTAGGGTGCGCATTTATTTAGAAGACATTAAAAGAATACACCGACGATTTTTCCGAGCTACCCAAAATAAACGTATTTTCGGAATCACGGGCCTCTAGCCTTTCCGGTATGCTATTTAGTATCGCAAAATTCAGAATAATTATTGCAAAATTGGCGAGTGAAAATGATGCCAAAATCAACATTCAAATATACCGCTCTTTTCAGTGCCTGTGACGTCAGTGCAAGGCAGGCTTGTGGGTCGAGCGGGCGGTCTAATAATGAACTATGCCGAGCATTTTTTTTTTCGTGCTGCTGCGTGGGTGTCTAAGAAAGCTTCCAAGGCATTCATTTGACATCATTAAACTGCTTGTGATCAGTTGGGAACAAAGACTATACAGTTCAAAGGGTCAACTCCTTCCTTCAGCTGACGTCACTTTTGCATTGCTGCCAGTAGAGACTTTCACTTTGAAAAACACGGTGAGCAACAAAATTGTAACTTCCATAACTTCGCAAACGAAAATTATTTGACTCAATATTCGGGTTACTATTTCAACGATGCTTGTTTGTGTGATTAGAAAATTTCCAGGCAAATCAGGGACTATAAAGAAAACGCCGGAACACCCCTTTATACCGTCGTGCCAGGAAGTAAAGAAGAACCTAATTTAATTCATTTGATGCTATAGTTAGCTGTGAAAATAAATTGGTGTTTTGGTCACGTGACGTCATTTTTTTGCCCTAAATTAAGCGGGGAAATTAAATTGGTGCATAGGTCTTGCGACGTCAGGCACCACACGTTCATTTTCACACTAAATTTAGCGGAGGAACGTAATTGGTGTATAAGTCACGTGATATCACGTCACGTGACCTATGCACCAATTCACAACCCACGTAGGTCATCTAGACGGGGTCACCCTCGGGCAAAGTTGACCTACAACGAAAGGTACAACCAAGTCGTGTACACCTAAATCCTGCTTCAACCGAAGAAGGAAGATGTACCAGACGTGTGACGTCACCTGACATCACAGTAAGGGTATAAAAGAGCCGGCGCTCACGTGGAACAAACAGATCGCATCTCGCGGTTCACGCGTGACCACGGGGCTGCTTGGTCGCGATACAGCAGGAGCTAAGTCTGCCAGTGTACAGAGACATTGTTATCCACTGTAGATGAGAAATTTAGCTAGTGCAGTACAACCGCTAGCCTGGGGACTTCAACGTGCATCACACAGTAGTGATACACGACCGCACGCCGGTACGATGCTCATCTGAGATCGAAACGGGCAGAAGTGGAGATAGATTGCAGGCACACGTGGCCTTTGCATCACTGAAAAACACTTGTTTGTAGCAAAAGATAGAATGTTCTCTTTCTTGCTGACAAGATCTTTTTATTTTTTAATTTTTTACTGGTATTGATGTATAGGGCTTTTTCACCATTTCCTGTTTTGACGATATTAGACGTAAGTGGACGTCGGCTCATAGACAAATTTCGCCTTTTTATTTTATAGAAGGATTGAAAACTGCACTATACTCCGTTTCACCTTATGTTGTACCGCAGCAAAGGCTAGAAGTGCGAGCTCATAGCGATGGCAGCCGCTCTTAAGTCACGAGAGCTTGTGCCGCCAAGATGTGCCCCAGAGCAAGGAACTCGCGCTTGTAGCCTTTCCTGCGGTACATCATATAGGTGAAACAATCGTGTTCGTCCCCAAAAGTTTATCCACGTCTTTTGTGCGCTTTTCAGGCAGAATGAATTCATTTTTTTATGTTTTGACTCGAGTAACGTCATGCTCTCGCACTTCCGTGTTCTGTCATATATATACACGCTAAGCTTTACATTCTCGAGGAGTTTCATCTTTCTGCGACGTGTAGTTTATTTACGCCGGCCCCCCAAAACAACAAGATGGTTCCCTTTTCTCGCGAACACCCGGTACTTCCGAGTGAATGGTGCTGAACGGCGAAACATCCGATGGAGTCAGTCTAGCAGCGCCAAACGTGTTCCGTCGCGGCCACTCGGTGATTTTGTCGGTTCGCTATCACCAGCGAAATCAATCACGCGCAGAAAGAACCGCGGGATTAAGGCGCATATTAGCTGCGCACGATGAGCTTAGTCGGAATTAGCAAAAAACGCGAAAGCGACGAGCGTCGCGACGATGCAGCTGCCTGATTATTTTTATCGTATACCATTGCATTGGCTGCGCACGGACATTAAGTCTCGTTCACACAGTACCGTTTGTTTACGCTGCATCATGTTAGGGAAGCTTACGTGCGCTATAGTCGGTGACAGGTGAAAAGTAAAGTCACAGCTCCTTCCTAAAGTCCCTTGAGACTTCTTTCTTACGAGTAACGACAACCAAAACAAATGACAACGCACATTCCGCTGGAGCAAAAATGGCGTCTTTCAGTTCAGTCCTCTGCTGTTCGCCGCCATTCGCTTCCTAAAGCCTGCACCGTCACGCAGTCGGCGCTTTAAAGAATGTCGGTACTTGTAGGAAGCTCCTTATCTAGGAACTTTACTCCTCCCACCTCCGTCCACTTTAGCATGAGCGAATGCCGGAGAGGAGGAGGTCGCCCTCTCTTCAGCGTTCGCTCCGCTAAAGTGCGGAAATACGGCCGCGAGTCCACCGGGACATCCGTGGTTTGTATGAAGGGTGGCAACCAGTGCAAAAACTAACGTTGCACAAATCTAAATTTCTTTTTTTACGTGTTAAATTATCGGAAGGCATCTGGCACGCCCCAGTGGAGGACTGAGGATTCATTTCGACCACGTGGGGGAATCTCATGACCCGCTACGACCAAAATACACGTTGCCTTCACCGCAATAGGCGTCCGTCAGATTGCTGGTATACCTAGGCCGGAGTTGGAACCCGCCATCCGACGATCCGTTGGCCGGCGCTTTGCCTCGTAGCCACCGAGGTGGATGGCTTTGCGCGCGACATTCGAAGCAGCGGATATCCCGTGACTTACAGCGTAAAGCCGGGGTTCACACTGCTCCGTACATCCTACAAAAAACACTGTTTGCTGCGGAACATGCTTAGAGACTGTATGCTTCGAACCTGTTTACAGACTGTCTTTTCAAGAAGCCAAAGTGTGCGGGCGAGCTGGTAATGGAACGGAAAAGACGACACCGAATTTCAAAAGGTGTGTGTCTCGTGCGATAATTTTGTTCTCTTTGCCTCAGAGTTTAGATTATGACCGTCTTTTTGTACGATATACGACCAGTGTCACGGCGGCTTGAAAATGTGCCCTGAGAAGGTTTCTGAGTTCGCCTAAATATGGCGATAACTCACTCTACGTGCTCTAAGAATCCTAGAAATTCAAAAATCATAACGATGCGCAGCCGATTTCCCCATTAAAAAAAGCAATCAAAGCTCGAACACAAACCGAGGTCATCTCCGGCGACGGAAAGAGCATTGTTCCGGCAGCCAGGACGATCTGTGATTCATGAAAATGCGACATTTCTTTGAGATGCTTTTGTAGATGATAATACCGAATAAGAGCAGTCGAGAAATGTTATTTTTCGTGGAGACGGAACTTAATACTGCAATAAGTGTCTAAAAGACAACGCACTATGTTTTCTTTTGTCCTTTTTTGTTCTTTTCCCCGCGGGAGTGATGTATTTGCTCGACAGCTCTCGAGTGCGCGCTTGTTGGGTTGAATCGTAATCCAAACTGTATGGGCTACGAACCGCGCCCATTCGAGATATCACTCCACGGTTTCACCGGTCAGAAGCGCGAGGATCCTTCGTTCGCTATTGGCTGACAGTGGTCCTGGTTTCCAAAATGCTCCTCCCATCGCCGGAAATGACCTCGGTGTGTTGAAATCTTTGATTTTTTTTTTAATAGGAAAATCGGCCGCTTATTTCCATGATTTAGGGATTTCTAGGATGCTTAGAGCCAATAGAGGGAGTTATCGCCAAATTTAGGCGATCTCAGAAGGCAAGGAACGATTAAAGCCAAGCGGAGTATAGAGATTATATAAGGTTAATCCCTATACAGCTTTATGCAGTTTATAGAATCACTCGTTTCGCGGTGTCCTACTTCATGACGCCAGAACAATGGTGCGCTTTCTTTTTTTCCCTGTAGTTGTCCCGTCTCTAGCGCAAGCTTCCTATAGCGTCGACAGCACTTCGCCCTCTCGTGAGCTTCGGGCGTGCAGCCAAAGCACGACGGAAAGCAACAAGCACGTGCTGCAGACTGGGCATCCAAAAGAGACACCCCACCGCTCTCGTTCTGTCGGTGAGTTAATGAGTACCGCTTAATGCCGCTTGTTTGTCCATTAAACGGCCTTTCACAATGCAAAATTCTCTCTTTTCTAACAGGTTCCGCCGTGGCTGCCGTCGGAAAGCGTTGGGCGTGCAGCGCGGGACGACACAGCGGGCGGTTGCACGTTCTTTCTTTCCCATGGGAACGGGCTTTCCCGCGCTGACGGGCATCCGCGCCCTGAGGTGTCGAACGCCGTCTCGGTTCCACTCAGCTCGGCGGACACAGACCGTCGATTCCGGGTCACGGCTCGCGCGCGACAAACGGTCCCAGAAACCAGAGGGCGTGATTTCCACTATGGTCACCGGCAGGATAAGAACGGCAGGAAAAGGTTTCAGTTGCCCCGCCGCGAGCGAGCCCTCACCAGCTCTGAAAACGCTTTGGCCTCGAGCGCGCACACGCATCCAAAGCGTGGCGAAAGGCAACCAGCGCGTGCTGGGCGCCAGACGTTCCGAATAGACGCCCTGCCGTTCTAGCCCCCTCGGTGATTCTGGCACCACGATCAGAGAAAGCGGGGACATATTAGAGTAGCTTACTCCGCCATGCTCCAGAGTTACACGTGCTATCCGCGTGCTCTTGTATTCCTTCGATCAATAATACCCTAAGTCTCCTAGCTACACCCAGTGCTGGCGGAAGCGCGTTACAAGTAACGTCGTTACCGGCGACGCGTTCTTTTTTCGTAACGTAGTAACGTATTCGTTACATTTTCAGAGCAGTAACGTATAATGTACTTACGCTAGTTAATTCTAGTAACAGGTAACGTAGCTACGTTACTCGTGACGTTTTCTTCCCGATACTTAAAAATTACGTTTTAATTTTTTTTTCGTGTTTTAAGGCGCCAAGTTTAATAAATGCTTGCACTTATCGCACATACCTTGAAAATCAGAACCGTGAAAAATGTAAGGTTATGTTACGTTTCTAAATGGACATAATATTTTGCTTAAATATGGCGCTCATGCATACTTGTATACGTCAAAACAGCAAAACGTTTTAATTCGTAAATAAAATGTCACGCAAAGATAACGCGAATAACCTTTTATTGATAATGGCAACGGTAACACGTTCCTTTTATTCTGACGTAACGTAGGTCGGTAACAGGCTCGTCTTGTTTGCAAGTAACGAGTAACGCATTTCGTTACTTTTTGTTTTTTCAAACCTACATCACTGGTTGGACCCTATAAATACGACTTACGTCCGATAGGCATCCTAAACCGCAATTACGCTTAATTATGGTTAGCAGTTAGTGCCAACTCTTCCCCAGTTACGCGGAAACCCTTGAACAGCAGTTAAGCCTGGCCAGTCCCACTTAACTGCGGATAAGGGCGCCCAGCGTGTAAGTAAGGCATAAGTATAACCTCACACGCGCATTTTACTTGCACGAGTACACCAAGTGTTCGTCCATGATGCGCAACGTAGCTTGTGTGAAACCGCCAGATGACACGGTGAACCAGTGTGACAAAATAAATGGGTGACGCGTATCCAAGGCAAACATTTTCTTACTTTCACACGTTTTTCGGTCATCATAAACGGCCTAAACGGCAAATAGGTTCAGCTAACAATTTAATGATTTCGCGAAAAAAAAAATCTTCTCTAAACGTTCGTTCAGAAAAAAAATTCTACTACCTCAAGTGATCGCATAATAATTAATAACAATAAAAATACACCACCCACGGGCACGTCTGCAGTAAATCAAAACGCAATACGCCAAAACACCAATATATGCGGTACTTAAAAAAAAAAAACGCATCACCAGGTTACGGATTTCAGGGTAAATTTCCTTTCCTAATATGGTCAATCCTGCTTTATTCATCCAACACAAAAACAGTGTCGTTCGCTGCATAGGAGTCACGCTGCTCTGTTTAATCTCGACGCAGAAGTTTGCTGCCGTCTTTGGTTGAGGCTAATAATAGCTCATGGGCACGTTCACCTGTCGAGCACAGTTTGATGACTGAACAATAGGCACAACGTGATTATTGACCACGCGAGAGAGCCTCGAAGACGAAGCTCACAAACACAGGATGACTCCATCATGTCACGTGATGTAGCGTGATTTATTGAAATCGCAAAGGCAGCAACGGTAATCACCCGGGAGGTCACTGACAGTCAGGAACCCGTATTTGTCCGTCAGCCGTTTAGGAATTGAATAATTTTCGCTTAACCAAAAAAAAAAAAACTTGAGAATGATCAATCTCGAACCATATTGTTTTCCTGTAATTTTTTTCTTGCTTTTTATTAATACATGAAAAAAAAAGTAGCTAGATTGTCAGCCGCTTTATTTTGGTCCATAAGTCCTTATCCCTTAAGAATAAATATCGTCCATTCACTCGAGAATACACTTTTTTTTTGTTGTAGTGATAGTAGAGTATCCGGTCACAATTTAGAAGAATCAACATCGCCAATTATTTTATTTTATCAGATGCCAAAAAAACAGAAAACGAAAAAGAAAAAAAAAGATTTTGATAATTCGCGTTATAGTTCGTTGCAACTCACACTTGAAACTACAAGGACACAAATGGCAACACCATGTTGCACACCGCAACGCATGTATTTTTTTTGTTTTGTTTTACTCTTAGAACTGAAAGGCTGCCAGAAAAACTAAAAGTGTACGGAAACGTGCTCTTTCGGTTCACTCAGCTAAGAAGTAAACGTTGGCACATGTCAACAAACACTGCGAGAAAACTGAGGAAAAAATCGCTAGTGTTGTGTTCGCACTAAGACTGTCGCGCAGCGTACCTCTACCGCAGTACGACAGCCTGTGCCACGGTGGATAATGGTTATAGTGTCGAGCTTGTACTTTTTTTGACTTTAGCCAAACATTCGAGCACTAGCTCGCACAGACGTTCCTCCCCCTTTCCGCCAAACTTTGTTTCTTGCTCTTTTGGAACACAGCTATGAAATTGATGTCAGTAGAGGCACACTGCCTATTGTAGTTTCCGAGTCCCGCTTTACGCCAGAATGAGCACCTAGTTAACAATGCCTGTCGTCGACATCTGCGACTGTTTGCGAAACCAGAAAGAACAACGGCCTTCGTTGAATTCATATGTCGCGTATGCTGCGCAGAGAAACAAACAATAAAGAGATCGGGATACTTGACGAAGCTGCTCGGTTTTTTGTCTTTTTTGTTTGTTCTTGTTTTGCATTACGGCAGGTGCGATTGAGGACTACTCGATAACAAGGTTTGCGTACGCCTTTGTTATCGTTATAATCGTGATAATTAGTTTTAAAAGCAACTTTCTCCCAAACACGGAGAATTGTAGCTTCAACACAGTGATCAGGTTCGGATAATCGCATTGACGCCACTAGAGTTCTTCAAGAAAATCATGAAAACGTTTCTGCAAAGTGACGCATAGAAGTTTTGACATTCCGTCAGATCACAGTTTCGTTTCGTCACCGATCTTATGCAGTGGTTCCCGATCACTTCACGTGTTTTACGCGAAGTGCCTCAATGTCGCTTGCTGGCTCCGCCTTGCTAGAGTGGTCCCATTCCTTGGCGAGGGCAAAGTGGCGCGCCTTCTCCTCGCCGTGGCCACGATTTCAACAATTGCAATGTGTTAACCTCGTAAGCGTGAGGCCGGTGGATCAGCTTTAGCCCTTTAAAACACCGGGTTGCGGAGTTCCCAACTGCTCAAATCACTCGAGAAATGAATCGAGCCTATTCGGCGACCCCCAAACGCGTGTTTGCGGGGCCGTTGGCTGACGCAGATCAAGCGTGACGGACTGAAAGCCCACCCGTTCGTCGTCCATCTATGCAGCGTGAGTAACAACTTCGTTCCGCCAAACGCAGTTCATGTAATTCGTTATTCAACAAATTGTAATTGGCAAAGAATGCTTCATCGACTCGGTACTGCAAAGAAACGCAGCGAATGCATGCCTATTAACGATGTGGTTGGTACGTAATACGTCGCACTTCTGCAAATGCTTTTTACGATATGCCGCTAACTCAGTTTGCACATTTGCCTAGTGCGACACCCGTCTCGTTGCGTCTAGGGTTCGAATAATAACTCGACACTGTCCAAACATCGGCAGACTCATGGGCGTAGTTTAGCTCTTGCTCGTGATTACGTTTTCACAATCTGAGTCCTTACGTACGCGATCAAAATCGTCGCCGTGGTTCGCTTTCCGCGATTGAAAAACCGACGGGCATAAGAGCATTGTCAGGCTATCAACTTCAACGGTGTTGGTTTAAGAATGCGACGTCTTCGAGTTTCTACCTTTTGTTTTACACACAGCATCGAATCTGAAGTTCGCAACTGATATGTAGCCAGGATCCCAACTGGTGACGTCATGGCGATGCAAATCCAGGTGGTCGTATACGTCACGGAGAGAAATCATAAGGGGGCTTCACCGATACATCTCGGCGTCAGCTATTTTGGGCCGCACTGTCAAAGCTTTCCAAGGTTCTGCAGTACTTTAACGCTGTCTAAGCTACTGGTGCGAGCGCGTGAATTCGCGGGACGTTTCCTTCGGTTCAGATCTTGTGCGAGATGCACTTCTTCCCCGACGACATTCAGGAAGTGAAGCGCCTGATCCTTGAAATTCGTCGCATAACATTCTCCTAGCTTTCGGAACACGTATCTCTCTCTGAAAACATTGAACACGACTATTCATGAACACGATCATGTATGAACATTCATGAAAGTTACGGAAAGTCAATAGACCGATCTCACCAAGCGTTTCGCGCATGCGCGAAACCGTCATAACTTTAGTTCGCAAGAGGCAGGCGGCAGCGAATGGGCCGCAGTGCCTGAGACGGTTGCCCATTTATGGCAAGATTTGACTCTAGTGTAGCTTTACAGCAGTCCGTCATTCACGAAACCAGCTTAGTGAACATTGGAGAACAGAAAATAAGCAGAGTACATTACACAAATTTCCAACACTCCTGTCACGCACGACTGGATCGAATATATGTCTCTGGAGAACTCTACAAGGTTATTTCAAATTACACGGTTAAACCTGTATTTTTCTCAGACCAATGTCTAGTGTCAGTTGCCATTGGCGAAAAGAAAATGCATTTATTACGTCTTGACTGGAGCCTATGGAAACTGAAAACAACCCATCAGCTGGCGAAATATTTGCCGATGGTATCCCCGAAATTTTTTAAAACGTACAACGGATGCCCTCATTACTCATATATTGCAAATGAGACATGTTCAAACAAGAGGTTAAAAATTGGGCAAGCGAAAAGGCGAGCACTATCACATAAAAAGAAAGGCGAGAACTAAAAAATCTTTTCAATATTTTATCAACGCTTTACGAACTTGAAAGCAACAGTCCCGGTGAATACACAGAAGAAATAAACATCGCCCAAAAACACAACTCCAGCGATACAATGCCGAGAAATATCGAAACGCAGTGATTCGATCGCGCTCACAAAAAATTTATACCTGGAGAAACACCCGGGCAGAGGCCCTTGGAAGAGATGAGCGAAGTTATGCTTTAACAAAAGAAATAGATAAAATTTAACATAATGGTAGCATGAGAATAGATACGCAAAAATTGTCAGAGGCATTTGTGGATTATTCCACTAATATGTTTGGGGAAGAGCATCCCAAATGAAGAAAATGCAAATATACAGCACCTTGTAAAACTTTTGCTTTCCTTATCAGACGAGGAAAGAGAAATTGTCAAAGGCCCTCTGATCTTGCAGAAAATTCAAAATGTCATAAAAGCTCTTCCTTAAAACAAGACACCTAAACCTGATGGCGTAAATGCTGAATTCTACAAGAAATTGTTTGATCTGTTGAGTTTATTACTACTTGATGTCCTAAAGACGCATATGAGCACCAAACACTGCCGCCAAGTTTTCATTGTGGCCACACTGTACTAATTCGTGAAACAGAGGAAACAATAGTTTTAAAAAAGGTTGAAGCTTATCGACCTGTATCAGTTTGTAATTTGGACAATGAAATATTCGTAAAAGTTTTAAACGAACGCTTAAACCTCGTAATGCATAATCTTATCGGACAACACCAAACTTGTGGTATACGAGAACGAAATATTCAAACGAACATACACGTAGCAAGATCTGTGATAGACTATGTATCTGATGAGCAAGATGAAGTAGCTATAGTTCTACTTGACTTGTTCAAAACGTTCGATAGAGTAAGCACCTCCTTCTTATTCAAAATACTTAATCGCGCAAACGTAGGAACCATTCTATTTGAGGGCATTCGGCTCTGTTACAAAAACAGCAGCACAAGGCTAATTGTAAACAACTCCCTTTCTGAATCCATTTTTATCAAATCTTCAGTAAAGCAAAATTGGCCACCATCACCGCTTTCTTTTTTTTTTTGCTTTATGCCTTGAATTTTTTTGCCTTAGCATTATTATTAATGATAATATCCGAGGTCATACCCATTGCATCACAGAGGTAAAGTTACTGGCATATTCTGATGACGTGGGGCTGTTCTCTTCGAATAAGAAAAGCGTAGAAAAAGTCCCTCATATAAGACAGAAGTATTGCGACCTAACTGTAGCGAGGTTGAATACTGACAAAATTCTAGTGGCTTCTGGATAGGCGTCAGGGCAACCATGCCAGGACATTTTGCTGGGCTATCATGGAATAGCTGTCGCTTTAAATATCTTGGTGTTCCTCGAGATCAAACAAGATCCAATAATCTATATTGAAATTCCATTGTAACTGAGATTAAACAAAATCATTAGCATGGAAGGCACGAGATCTTTCTTCAATCCTCGCAAAAGCAGGAGCGTGCAACATTTGTTTTTAAATATCTAAACTAATATATGTCTTACGACTATTACATTGTGGCCGTCCAAAGGTACACTCTAAAAATAGCCCGTGCGTTTACTTTCCCGCACAACACTCGGAGAGCCAATCACCACAACTTACGGAGTCAGCTCAGCGAATGACGTTCTGAAACATATGTATAGACCAAAAAACGCAGCCTGAGTTGTGACATTAAGCAATGCAAAACGTCACGCTTGCATTGCTTAATGTCACAACACAGCCTGCGTTTTTTTTTTTTTGTCTAAAGATATGTTCTGGCATTGTCAGCTTCCTTGGAGCTGCCTCCATAAGTTGCGGTGATTGGTTCTCCGAGTGTTAGTGCGGGAAAGTAGAAGCACAGGGCTTTATTTAGTTACAAGCCTTCCATATAACTTTTGCGACCTTTATCTGGAGCTCATCTTGGGAACGGATGAAATGCGATAACTTATTCCTTCCTTTGGAAGCTGACGGCATAGGTCTGGCACATTTATTTGTCCACCAACTAGTTGCGACTATTGTTTTTTAGGAATTTTTGTGGACCATTGCTCAAAGAAAGCTGCCACATTGCGTGCCCTTCTTGGTCATTTCAACAACAAATTCTACCCCAGGTTAACTCTGGGGCACCGTGCTCTGGGACTTTTGGAAAGATGTAGTCAAACCTTTATGTTTCTAAAAGTACGCTTCTCATTCGAATAGAGCTTCGCTTTGCTAGCAGGAGCACGTGCAGTTACTTTGAAGCGTGGATTGAGCACGCGCCCGCTCAATCCATGCTACGGTCTACTAAACTCCTCTATCATCGGCCCCGTCATTGGCAGAATACCTATATAGGGGGCATTCACTGGACGCCATATTTGAGGTCAATGTTTAGAGCGCATGCTCAGAACGAGCTTACATTAATAGCCTGCTAAGACCGGCAATCTTGATGGTGTGGAATGCACGTTGCAAAAGAACTGTGGAAGCTGGCCGTCAGCACGCGCTCAGCAACCACGCACATGGATATGGCCGCCAGTGAATACTCCCTATAGCGGCGAGATGTTTTGGTGGCGCCCTCCTATGGTTCCCCCTTGTGACGTCATTACCTTGCGAACAACAAGTTCGATGGTGTGTGTTATTAGCATGGTGGAAGCTTGAAATCATTGCGCTCTCAAAGGAACACTGCCAACACCGTCAGAAATAAAGTTATTTGATCCCTCTTATTTCCGTCGATGATAAATCCTTTTCTGACGTCATTGTCAGTGTTCGGCCAAGCGTGGAAGGCCGACCACAGCGACGCTTTCGGTCGCGCACGTCGCCAATAGGCTCTCGCAAGTGCCTAACCGGAAAGCAGTCGCTCCAGATTTTTTTCGCAGTGTACGACGTAGTCAAACGACACTGTGTGAATGGTTTTTCACTGTCCAATACTGTGACAATTCTGGGGGCGCGGATAATGGCCGTGCCAAACGCGCTTGCCACGGAAAGCAAGTCGCACATCGGCCTCTCGTTACTGCGTCCATACGAGCAATAGGGTGGCGTAGACAACGCCACGTGGCTGCTCTTTATTCCTCGAACACCCACGCAGCATCTATTGTGCCTCCGCCACTTGCGACTGCCACGACGACAATGCTGAAAACGCTGACGGCGACGGCCACGACGCTGCGGGGCTGTTCGTCAAGAGGCGTCCGTCTCCGAGTCAGCGAGGGACCGGCTGACAGCACGTTCGAGGTCCTCATCCCCGCGAGACGTCGCCCACGGGCTCAGACAAAGGCGGCAGAAGCAGCAACGGCGGCGGAGGAGACAATCTCTACGTGTGACGACTGCGCCCGCGACTCGCCGTGCGGCTGGGGGTGGCCATCCATTCTGAATTCTGCTTCCAACGCCCGCCACGGCTGCTGCTGCCCGGAAGCGAGCCGGTGACGCACACGAGCGCAACACTTGAATGGGGCTTTTGTGCTGTCAGCGTCGCGTCGTCTGTGTCGAGCTCATTGAGCGCCTCATTACGACGCCACCTGGGGCAGGCGCAGGTACCTCTCCCACCTGGGCTGCAGCGCCGAGGAACCCCCGTCGATTTGCGAGGATCTGGGATTAAAAACAAAGACAAAAAACGAGAAAAATAACACGAAAAGAAAGAAGAGTAACTGCGCGCTCGATTGGACGTTTACGGCAAGCCGAAAGGTTAAACTGCCAGTGACGAACTGTGCAATAACGGAAGGTGAGCGACGGGGTCCCCAAGGCCGCCAATGAGCTCACGATTGGGTATTTTGTTTGAGGCATCGGTCTCAATACTGAATAATTATAAAATTTCGAATAGCAAAAACGGTCCGTGCGTGTTTTTTTTTGTATTTTTCTTATTTTTAATTTGGTATCAATAATTGTCACAGGGATCCGCAATTTTCCAAGTATATAACAATACGTTGGATTCCTTGCGTTACCAATCCAGCCTGACTTCATTTTATTTTTATCGTACTACGTAACTTAACTTTTTGTCCGAATCTTTAAAGCTTGTTTCGCGTTTCATTTTGCGAGGGTATGTAATGTATTTCGTGACATTACCACTTGGACAAGTCTCCAGTGGTTCACGTGGCAATCCAATCCAGGAAGATTGATTTCCGGAAGTATCGTCTTAACTAAAGTGTATAAACAAGATTATAAACATGTTGAAAAGTGTTAGGGAGACAATGCTTCGTTAAATACAGTGTATACACCGTCACAGGCGATAATCATGTGTAAAATGGAGAGAGTGTGTTATTCGAAATCCTTGTCTGTTATGGGATTCCAGATTTTGAATGAAAACACATGTCGGTGCTGTGGTAGCTTTATCGTTGAGCATGCTTGACAGGGTGTCTAGAAACAAAGATTTGAGCTGAGGTCTCCAGTAGTATTGCACAATTGTTTTGTTCGGTCCGCACCAAATGCCTGTAGTTAATTAACTTCGACAAGACGCTAAAGCGTATTGAAAGTGTTGAGTTACCTTTGTCGTTTAAGGAAACTAGAGCTTCGTTAATTTTGGATAAATTCGTGAACGACAACGTGACGTACCCACACCTGTTAAAAAAGTATAGAGACCTTTCAAAATCACTCCACTTTCTTGTAGATCTAAAAACGCCGCGAGCATCGTGTGCTAAAGAGGCAACTGGGCTGAAAAGTCTATACTTCGTTTCAGCTTGGGTCCAGACGCAGCCGATGCTACAAGCGCGAGCTCCGGGCTTCCAGCGTCCCTGCCAAGCACGCGCGCTCGTGCAGTACAGGCACTGTTCAGGGCCACACGCTCGTGCTTGTAGCATCGGCTGCGTCTGGACCCAAGCTGAAACGAAGTCTAGAACGCATGCAATTGTTATTCCCGCCAGTATGAAGGTGATTACGGAAGGGCGGTGGGCACATATCATGACTGTCAAAGCTTTGAGGAGAGGCGCAACTTTTTTTTTTTAAAGCGGCAGCCTTTGTAAACCATTTTGTTCGTTGATATTTATTGTGCTATTCTACACTCCAGTCCCTCGCCTGAGACATAAATCATTATATAGTAAGCTAAAAAAATCTTGTAAATTACTTTAATCAACAATAGTAAAGATCGGTTCAGTTCACTGCATAGATCTAGAAAAGGCACTTGCTACCGTGTTTTAGTTTGTACAATACTTCACTTACCGCCAGGTTTAAACTTGAACATCTTTGTGGTTCGTTATTGCCCTGTTTACCAAGCGATTTAGCTACTCCTATAAGCCATTTATCACCGTAGGTAAAAAAAGTATTAAGAAATCCCACCAATCACACACAAGTCAGAATTCGTATTTTTCCCATCGTATAGAACGCAGACATTTCATATAGCCCGATAAGAACAAACAAGAGCGAAGCAACACAGTTGTTGCCGAAGAAAAACATAGCCTACAAAACATACAGGTTTAATTTCCGTCCCCCCGTCGCATTCGGAACTCTCGGTTGACAAACAAGGTCTGAACTTTCAACATAGCAACTATGGACTTCTAGCTTCGATTCGATTCAGTGCGTCACAAGTGTACGAGGAGTTCGACTAGATACAGGAACGCTCCGCTCGGAACACGGGACGACCGGGTTTAAACACACCAAGTCCCCGTTTCTCTAGTGCATCTAGCAGCACGCCATGCCGACCGAATCGGGAGAAATAGAACCTGCTCAAACCCTCCCGACAAGGTCGGACATGCGTTGGGCGCTCTTTATAGTCGGTTATCGGGCTCGCGGGATCTCTGACCAGACCTGTGCGCGCGCGCGCGGTTCCGTGCATCCCGCATTGCGTCCCTTCGATATTCCCTATTTTCTTTCCCCCTTTTTTCACGTTTCCCTTCCATACAACCAGCAGAACGGGGGAAAAAAGACGAAGAGAGGGAAAAAAACAGAAACACGTATATATCTGGGGAAGAAGACATTACGTCGCTGAGACAGCGCTTCGGAGAGCGTCGACGAAGGGCTGGGGCTCGTATAATCAAAGTCGTGACAAGGAGCCATTAAGAAAGGCAGGATTGAACAACGGACCTCGAAAATAAAGAAGAAGAGCAAACGCAAAACGAAGTAAAGAACACGACACACAGAAATAGCGAGCGAGAGAGAGAAAGAGTAATAGGAGGGCCCCACAGAGAAAAACGGGCGTGCTTGTGGGTATAGGTAGACTTGGCTGCGTCCATTTTTGCGTGTCTGATGGTTTTCTTCTTTTATTTCTCTTTTGTTTCGTTTCGTGTCGTTTTTTTTATTTTGCTATTATTTTTCAGTGCGCTTAGGTCTTTGCGTGGCCTTCGCTTTGACGCTACCCCCCTCCCCCCCGTCTTTTCCCCTCAGAAGAGCTCACGAAGCTGATTGTGCGTTTCTTGGTGCCCGCGGTCTCGGTCGATCGTCGCTTGGACCTATACCGTGACAGTAAGATTGACAAGAAAAAAAAAAAAAAGTCGGGTGCACTTTGGATCAAACTGCCGTCCCGAAGCTTCTGAATTTTCGTCCTGTGTTCAGACCTTTGCGAGTTGGAACTCTCGTATTGAGGGGTCGTAGACACCCGCCGCACAGACAGATATGGGTTTGTCTTTGGTAAGTAGTTTATCGACGCTGGTAATACAGCACACAAAAGACAGCCTAAAGAGACAACGTCTGAGGCATGTTTCTTCGTGGTATTGCGGTCACCATTGGTCAGACAAAAACTGCCTGCTGACATGTTCGAATTATACGTGTCTACGAAGAAAATGGGGAGCTTTAGGGAACCGTCTTTGCACATCCGATACGGTACGAGCTGCGCAGGTGCTACCGCAAAAGACTCGCACATGCGCACTTCGTACCGGACGGCCCATCTTAGCGCATCGGGTGTGCAAAAACAGTTCTCTAAAGCTCCCTAATATGCTTAGAAGATGCTTGGGGCGTCGTGTCCTCGTCGTGCCTGCAGCCAACACCGTGTCTTTTGCACAAAGTACGAGCGCTGGGACCACGGCCTGAAAAAAACCGCTTCCCCTTGTCTACCATATTTACTCGAGTAATAGCCGCACTATTTATGAACAAGGCCCTCGCTTCTACTTTCCCGCAAATGACAAACAGAGCCAATCATCGGGTTGCGCATAAATAACACAGCGAATAACCAGATCGAGGACCCGATTCTCCATACGAATGCAAATCTTCACAGAGGGTATCTTCGCACGGAGACATTATCTCTGTCCTGTAAACCGCTGGAGTCATGCTGTCGATCGCTGTGATTGGCAATCCGCGTGCTCTGCGGAAAAGTGAACCCTCAGGTTTTCTTCATAAACGGTGCGGCTATTACTCGAGTAAATACGGCAAACATTTCCTAAACCTTACCTTTTTATATATATGTCTGAGACGACGAAAGAAGTATTGCGGCAGACCGATGAAATATTGGGCTAAATATTACAGGGAAAAACAAACAAACCCGAAACACAAAAGTGATGTATCATGTAATCAAGCACCCCATCTTTTTTTTAAAGGATATTTTTAAATTTTTACTTTTTTCCACAGTTTTGTTCATTTCTCTCTAGAGTCGGATAATGTATATATGAAGTCGAAATATCATCCAACCGTTTTGGTTTCTTTATACAGCGACTGTCGTTAGTGCGACTTATGTATTACTCACTATGTGAACCGCACCAGAGCACAATTCAGAGTACGGTTCACTGGAGGAGTTTGGCGGGACGGGGATGCTCAGGGCATAGGAACCACGGTGGAAAACCGGAGAATCAGAAGGCCTGTTTGTCATTCGAGACGTCATGAAAAAAATGATAAGCCGGCATTTTAGGATTTGAGCTTATGGCACAAATGCATACGTCAAAATGTTTGGAAGCTTGAGCCTATATTTTCTAGGCAATACTGCAGACAAGCTGGCGAAACTTGAACATAGCTATGTACCTGACACCAAGTAAACAAAAAAAAAATGATAAAAGTGTACAGAAGAAAGGTTTTCCTTCACTTTATTTCTTTTCTACCTCAGTCTTGGTGTATACTTTTTCTAAACTTGGGGAAGAGATGATTTTATTTCCATACGTATTGTAGTTTGTGTGAAAACACGACTGAATGTAGCTTCCATAAAAAAAATGTCAAGCTTTTAGAATACAAATTATAGAACCAAACAAGACAACACGATATGCAATTAGTAATGTGCAAATGACAACAAAGTTGCCAAAATCTAAATGGCCCTCAGAAACACAAATCACCAGACCAAGAAAAAACATTAAATGTGTTTTTTTCTATCTAAGTAGGCAACACGAATGCGACAGCAATCTGGTTTGGTTAGCCAAACTAGCGGTGTCCATGGTGACCACACGTCCAAACAGCTACCCTGCTTAATAACTCATCATAGTCATTTATTCAACCCTACGGGCCCATGCGGACATTACGCAACCAGTGAGGAAATAAAAGAATGAAAACAAATAATCGTGCTAGATTGATGTTGGCACGCGGGGGCAGCTTACGCTATTATTGAGGAAGAAATTCGATTAATCGAGAAAGTGGCTCTCGTCAAAATGATACAAATAATTATGAAATACACATTTTTTAATAAACTCCGATGAGCTGGCTTTCACGAAAAGAAGACCTTCACTATCTGGGGCACTACGACACCTTTAACCGTCTTGAGACATGTTTTGAGATGGTACTGAAGAGGAGATACCTATTATAGAGACAAAGAACAGCTGCAATCAGTGTAACGGTCCAAACGTCTTGAGGACATTTAGACAGCAGGGATGGGAAACCAGTCGACTAATTTCCATGCAAACTAACGAAGTTCCAGCTTTTATACGCCCACGGCGCTCTTGACCACGCTCACGCGGGATAGGTTGCATTATTTAGCGAGAATTGTGGAGAAGCACAGCGAAGTGTGCCGCGACGACGGCGAGCCCATGTAAAAGCGTAGATTTAGAAAAACATAAGGCACAGTCTCAAAATACCCTATAGTACTGTCTGGCTGCTGCAAAACGTTGATACCTACGCAACGCCCAGGTAAATTTAACTGCAGTATTGCAGTAAGCAAGTTGCCCATGAAACGCTTATTTGTGCCCAGAAAACATCTCGACCAGGCAAAAATCGAATTCAGATACACTATAATAAAACTTCGAAAAGGCGAGTATCCTAAGTGCGTATCGGCTTCGTACACGAAACAAACAGGCGAGTTTCCGACAGCTCACGCTCAGTTCAGCGCCCACTACAACACTGGGAAATGTAACGTCCTGCGGTTTGGAAACAGGAAAGGGAAAGGGAAGGAAGGGTCGCAATCACGTTCTGACAACCGTGACCGTCCGTCTCCAAAAAACGCGTACAAATGCCGCCAGTTCTGAAACGAGTCATCACCGATGGAACCCAAAGCGCGCAGGACTCCCCCGTCATCCATCCAAGCCCTCTCGGACGGGCTCCTCCTCGCAGGCGCGTGCGTCCCGAGAAAGACCCCGGGCCCACGCGGGTCCGCCAAAGATTAGATCCACCCCGAATGCGCCGTCCAGATTGGCCGGTCGACCAGCGATGACATGCCAGCGTGCGGCACTCACGGCACCGACCCCCGGCCAGCAACAAGAGCCACGCCATCGCGCGCACGAGCTCTGACGAAGCGCATACAACCAAGTCGCGTAAATATAGATGGCCGCGCGAGAGACGGATAGCGTCGAACGGGAGAAAGAGAACAGGTGAAGAGGTGGGCAGGCGGGCCCGGATCCGAAAGAAAAGAAACAGAAATAACGAACAGGAAGGAACGACACGGTACTTGGGGCCATCTATGACAAAGGAGACACAAGACGCATAGGCCCCCGCCGAGGAAATAAAATGGCGACGACGACGTCGTTTGTCACGTGGTTATGATCACCGCTGACAGCCTTCCGAGACTCGTAGGAACCCTTCGTTCGTTTGGTCGCTTCGTGCGCTGGGATTGCCGAGCAATAGGGTGCCCCCATTGTTGCTGTTTTTCTTTTGTTTTTGCTCTTCGTTGTTTTGTTGTTCTCTGGTTCTTCCTGCGTCGTTTGTTTTTCGGAGATGGTCGTGGAATTGCCGATCGCTCGCTCCTCGCCGGCTCGGCCGGTATGTCGGGGCGGTTCTGGTGCCAGTTGTCGCTTGCTCCTGGTCGGCCGACCTCGTCGTCCCGGGTGCTTGTACCCCGAGTTTTTCGGCCCGGAAAGGAAAGGTGGCACTACTGGGGGAAGGACATCAAACGTATATGAGGGTTCGCAAGCGGTGAAAAGAGGGGAAAAAAGAACTAAAACATAAGAGAACTGGTAGGCAGGGCGAGCGATCAAGCAGGAGGCTCCTCTGCGATCGATGGGAATCTGGGTGCCGTGTCGTAGGTTCGAGCGGCCGCGTCCGACCGCCTCGCGGGGTCCGAAGGTTGCCACCGAGGTACAGCTGTGTCATCGATAGGACTCCCATCTTCGTCTGTGTGGGAGTGACGGTGTGGGGCGAGTGTGCGTGCGTGTCAGCTTTCAGCGGCCGATTCTTTGCTTTCGATTGGCGTCTTAGCTTATGTCTTATAAAATAATCCCCCCCCCCCCCGATTTTTATTATTTGGCACGTTGTCGACCCCACCGTATAGAGACAGAAGCGGAGCACACAATACAATTGTAAAGCTTAGCATGGGAGCTGGATGACTATTGCGTATGGAAAGTATAGTACTCAACTGTTTGGGGTTTGCAAAATATATTAGTCTGCTTGTGCGATAAATCCGTGATGGCTGAAGGGTTTTAGGGTGATCCAGTCGTGGTGAAACACAGGTAATGGGTGTGTCTGTGCGAATAGTGATTGACTGCTAAAGGGATAGGTTTCTTGGCATAAACATTACACTCCCATAATGGAATAAATTTACACCAACTGGCTGGGAAAAAGGAAACAAAAACATTAATATGTAATACGATGGATGTTTATTTCCCCTTTCAAGTTCAAACAATCTGGGTAAAACAAAAGAGAAGTTAGGAAAAATCGTTTAATATCCACAAAACTACCTACTTTTTCACACAAATACCGCCGACACTTGCCACAGATGTGTAATATGTATGAAGGAATCTGCCATAAGCTTCAGGAAGGAAGATGAAGATACGTTTCTGACGATGAGGGTCAGAAAAGGAACGTCTCTGGCGACTGACAGTCTTGTTGAAATCGCGATGGAATAACCGAGAAACCAGGCGCCCACTTTTGTTTGGGAGATCATTCAAAAGCTTGTGCCATGCCATATTAACTGCCTATATCTGTGTGGTGATTATTTAGAGACGTAGCTGGAGTATGTAGCTGCATTTTGTATATGTTAAAAGATTTTTTTATCTCTTTTTTTTACCTTGTTTATAAGAACTTAAAAAAGAAGATCATTCCTCGTGTTAACTGACTTATATATAATGCATATAATTAGTACGGTAATTACTTAATTAGTGAACGGGCGATAATGGAAAGCTTTGAACTTGGAGATTTCATGCATACTGACCCTAGTATGACAAAGGCAGTTCTAGAACGTCTGAGCTTGCGGCCCGGGGGGGGGGGGGGATTACTTAGCAAAGAAGATGGTGTTGAGATTGAGCGCGTCAAGTGAAATGGAAAGTTTAATTTGTTACACAGAGCTTTAGACAAAAGGAAGTTAGTCTTCCTTGGGATTTCATCTAGTATCACTACCAATTTAGTTATTTGACTTTTCTGGTGCAACTAAGCAGCCCATGGAAGGGTGCACCGATTGTCAGATACATATCATATTGATGCAGAACGTTTTTCGGAGAAGCAATGCAAAGTCATTGTAAATAATAACAAAAAATATTGGACACGACGTAGTCAAAAGGGGAAAAAAAAGCATCACTGGCAGCGTTTGCCAAGTATGTAAAAAAAGTAGTCAGTGTAAAAGAAAATTATACACACTCTGGTCAATAAAACAGTACTCGCAGTTTTATGCGGTCTGGTAGAAACTGTTTAGACAGGAAAGTTGAAGAAAAAGTTCACACAGCGTCTTCCTACATAACAGTACTGGATAAGAAAAAAAATTAGGAAAAGCATGAATTAAAATGTTGTAACAGAAATCGAATGATGATTAGAAAAAGTTTTAACAGAACCAATGATGCGCAATGGGTTAGTGCAGCCGGTTAATTCGCCTTATCTTGAAGGTTAATAAAATAATTTAATTATATTGAAAAACCAACAAACAATATAACGTTAAAAGTTAAATTTGGGGGTTTTACGTGCCACACCAACGAGGGGCATCTGGCACGCCCAGCGGAGGACTGATGATTAATTTTGCCCATTTAATTTTGACGTGCAACCAAAAGCTCGGTTGCACGGCGCCCTCTCCGCAATAAGCCATTGTCAGATTACGGGCACTTCGGCCGGGATTCGAACCCGCCGCCTGGGCCGGCTCTCTTTGCCTCGGAGCCACCGAGGCAGCAACGACATGACGTTATAAACATTTGGGGAATGCAACAGCTGATATTCGAACACCGAACTGCTTATCATAAATAAGAGTAGATGACATTCTTGATGTTAAGTTTGACAGCGACAGATGATACCCGTAACAAGCTCAAGAAAAAGCCGACGTTTTACGAATAATTGTTTAACATATTAAGCGTCGATTAATCCATCCGTCGCTTAATCGGTAGGTCAATCCGTTAATTTCCGATCCCTAGTTTGAACCTTATTTCTTCACGCCAAACCAGCTTGGGAACAAACTCGTACGACTTTCAATCCTCGTCGATACAATCTTCGCAATCGAGAGATAAGTACATAGAAACTTCCGCTCCTCGTTTCATAAACACTGCGAGGACTCCCTTTATTGACACCGTGAGGGTATGGTAAAGCCCGACCAAGTAGCGGAAAGGAGGAAGCTCACTCTCCACTCTCCTCGGTTTTCTCTTCGCCGGATTTTCCGCAAAAGAAAAGGAGGAAAGAACCCCTCCTTTTTACGTCGCCGTTTAAGATTAGATAAGGTTAGTCTAGCGGTCACAAAGAAATGCAAGAGCCAGAGACTTGAAGTGCCGACCGTGCCGTGGATGCTACCTGCTTGTCGGACCAGTCACACGCCTATCTTTTCCCACGTGGTTACGCCCCCGCCCACACCTACGCGCAGAGAGCGGGTTTAGGCGATGAAAGGAAGCGGTTGAATGGTCCGACCAGCACGTAGCTCCCACAGTACCGTCAGCTTTGGGCTGAACAGAGTACAAACTAAATCTGAAGAAAGCCAAGCCGCTGTCCTTCTCGTATAGCTGGCATCTGCTTGACCCATCGGGTTCCTCACGTGGTTCGTTCATTTCAACAACTGTCTAGGAGTATTTCACTGACAAGGAAACATCAACGACAGCTTTTTTTCTGAATGGTGACTTTTTCTCTGTCCGAGGTTTTCTACTGTAAATATCTCGCAGAATTTTATTTATATTCTTTTTCTACCTTTCTTAATTAGGAAACGAAATATGGTTCTTTACTGTTTCAGCCACCGCATTAAATGCTAAAACAGACTAATTTTTGCAAATAACTAATTTTGATAGATTTCGCGATTTAAAAGTATTGAGAAAAATTGATAACGCAAATGCATCACTCCATCGAAACCGGCACATAGCGAACCACTTCCAATCGCAACATGTCGTGCCCACTAAATATTCTCGAAATTCATACTTGGCAAAATTTATGAAATTACGTTACTGCGAAAATAAATCCGTCTACAGTATAACGAACGTTGAGGTCTCTGAGCATTTATTCTGGGTTCTTTTCAAAGAAGCAAATGCGGGACCGGGACGACGGCCTAAACGAATACACATGTCGGAGCAGGAGACTGCGTCGGGGCATCTGCTTAGCTTTTCCGGCTGATACTGGCACGACAATGTTCAACCCTATTCTAAGGAAGCAAACGCTGAAAATGAAGATGATTCACCAAGTGCCATGACCATGAAAGAAACCTCTCATGTTTCTCTCCAAGACACCACGGTATCCTCACGCAATCCCTTAATAAGCGTAAAAACGGCTTACAATGACATGTGAGTAGTGATGCAAAACTATAAAAAAATTTGACTACTGATAGTTTTACCAAAACTATCGATAGTGCCAAAACTATCAATATTTGACTATCGATAGTCGAATATCGATAGTAATATCGATAGTACATTCGATAGTACTAGCGATAGTGCAATCGATAGTTGGCTTTTAGTCGACTATCGATTCTATCGAAAGTCAGCTTTCAGAAAACTATAGAGTGTTAGGGAAATGAAAGAAGTACCCGAAAAGGGAATGACGACGGATATGTACGGGCAGAAGCGCGTGCTTTTTGAGAAAAACATGAAATTGAAAGGAAGCAAAACAGAGTTGCATTCTCGAACAATTAATAGAGAGGTAAAACTGAAATGGCGGTTTGCTAGTTTTCGTGCGCGCATATTTTGTATATTCATGAAGTTCAGATATCAGGCTTACGTAAGCGAAAGCACGTGGCTAAAAATAGACACAGCAATGGTCGGACGAATACGTAGCTTCCACCGTACTGTCAGATTAGGAATGAAGGGTGCATGGTCCTTTCCGAAAAGAAACTTGTGAGCCCTTCACAGAACGGCCCAAGGAGCGATCCACGAATCCGAGTCAAACGATAGCAACAGCCTCTCTTTCCGTGCTGATTTCCTGCCAGTGGGACTCATCCTCGTTGTTCAGGTTTTGGGGGATTATAAGCCGCTTAGACGCTTAGCATGCGAGAAGAGCGTAAAGAAGTGAGAAGAAAATTAGAGGGGTAAAAGAAGAAAAGGGAGAAATCTTCTGCTAGGAAGAATTTAACTTTGCGGGTCGGGCTTTAAAGTTAAGTTCTGCTCGTAATGACAACTCACGTGACAGATTTTTTTAAACGCTCGAACCAGTGTCTTATACGTTGACATTCAGTTTCGGAGTCATTTATAAACCGGTCTGTTGGTGCGAAAGAAGCAGCAAGTGGATCTCTGTGATGGAAGCACGGCGTAGAATGTCGTCATTGAAAACGATGTTAGAACTTGTGAATATTGATGGCGGAATGCGCTCTAATTGATCATGTCAGAGTTCCAAAATATACGTTGTAATAAAATCATACATCATCGTAAACTGGCCTTGCCGACAGTAAGTTGGTTCTACGCAACTCTCATGGAGAAGAAACAACCCATGGATCAACATAGACCATTCATATGCGTATTGTCATACGTTCCAGCTCGAAAAAATGGACAGAATAAGAAACTAGGTCAGCCGTAGCATGAGAAGACAGATTAAAGCTTTCTACAGTTATTTTGAAGAAAAAAAAAAGCAAGAACAAATTTTTCATTTTTTATTCTAATCACGCCTTCGTAATTTTTTCCCAGATTAACCCATATATAATCAATGACAAGCGCTTATTACTTACCACGGAGAAACTTTCATTGACTCTATAAACTCCATAAAACAACAGAGCTGAAAAACAAAGAACCAGTTCTCAAGACCGATATCGAAATACCCCTAATTCGCTGGAATAACAAATTTCCTCACTCGTAAGAAAACGAAAACGGCAAAGACCGACATTATACTCTACGAAATTTATGTGAAGTTCGCCGCGGAAAACAAACGAAAAAGCGAAAAAGTCGAAGTCCCCAAACACAAGGAGAGTAGCTCGTACCCTCCTTTTTTTATATAACTTTTTTTATTACTACCTTTTTTTCTTTTTTAATCTCCGACTGACATCAAATATTAAACTCCCTTGTACGCGTAGAAAGAAACTGCAAATACCCGGGTGGGGAGGAGGCAGAAATAACGAGAAAAAAGAAACACGTAAAGCTAACTTTTCCGACGAGGAATGGGGCATTAGTGCGAGAGCGATCTCGGTGACTTGCACGTGGAACCAAAGAATGTTCGAGAAAGTAATGGATCGGAAAGAGAAGGGGTAAAAAAAGAGTGAACAAGCAGCCGGGAAAGAGTGGAGCGTTCGGTTCAATGGGTGCAGAAACCTAATGAATTTCGTTGCCGGTCAAAGAAGGGGAGAAGAAGAAAAGACTCTTTAAAGGCGATTCAACGGAGAAGGAGAAGGTCGAAGTAGTGTAGTGTACAGCGACGTTCGTGATACATCGTCAACGCAGTGCAGTGCAGAACGAGAGAGACACGGAATCTAGGTCGCGGCTGGATCGTCTGCTACTAAATTCGAAACTACTGGAGTTGCCCAAAACTCCAGAAAGCGATCGACATTAATAGTGACTGAGTAAAAATGATCGATTTAATCTCTCCTTATGACCTTGGAAGTTATATTAAGACCTTAGCAGAGCAACGTCCGAAAAACACCAGGCACGATGGTTGGCACTAAATTACGAGCTCGCTGCAGGTTGTCACTGGCAAACGTGTCCTACAGCTTTACACCGAACAACAGGTGATCGCAATACGTTTTTGGGGAGAAGCCGGTAACCTCCATTATACGTATATTGTGCTTTATGCTTCTTACTCTATTTCCAAGTTATGATTATGTAAGTTTTTCTGCGTCTGTATGTGCTTGAATTAAATTTAAAAAAAATCAATCAAGTAACACAGGTTTACAAAAAAAGAACAACACAATTAGAGCAGGTTACATTCCCGTTAAAACCATAAAGCGGGCAAACGAAAAGAAAGGACAGACAGACCATACAAGACAAAGCTGAGTTAAAAATTCGTTATGTGTGGTCCGTTTTTTTATTTTTTACAGTTTCACTAAAAAAATATACTTCATTTTCCAACAACGGCCGAGTACTTTTCTCTCCTTGCAGTGATCTGTGTTGCTTTCTCATCTCTAAGGCGAATGAATTTTCAAGCGCCTTTAGATCATTACTATAGGCAGTCAGAGCGACAAACGAACGTTAAGAAACCCGAAAATTCCCAAATTCAGTGCCACGGAAGCACTTACGAGGATGCATTCGTGTTAATGCAAAAGCATATACAAAGAAAGAAACCCGTTAAAATAGACGCAAAAACTAACATCCGCGCGAACTAAAAAATAAAAAATAAAAACACACAATCAAACAAACGCTCGCAATTCGGAGTTATTAGAAACGACAAGGCAAGAGGCTCTCTGTAGCTCTGCCGCATCGCCATCAACTTCCACTGCGCGAATTCCTTTTTTAACCCTGTTTTACGCCTTAATTTTTGTGTTGCACAGGCTACGCTGACAGTTGAACACCAGCGAGCTCGAAGTAAGAGAGAATTACTCCGAAAACGCCCGCTCGCTTTGAAGTTTGTGCTGTTCCTTTGCCGAGCCGTCATTAGCATTAATCTCCGACATGCAACAAAGCGCGCCGTCCAACGCACAAGGCCGGGCGCGCAGTCGCTTTGTGTGTGTACGCTCCAACCAACCACCTCACACACACACACACAGAAAAAAATATAGTAAAGGCACAGAAAAAAAGAAACCCATAAAACATGTGACAAAATCGAAGTCATGGTCGTTGCAGCAACAGCGAAAAAGGACGCTGTAGACTGGTGAGTGTGGCCGGGCTAGAAACCGTTGGGCTTTTTTTCTTCTTTATGATCTACTCGTTCTTTAGAAGAATGGGGCAGCGTATTAGAAGTTCAAGCCAGTCGTAGCAGCGAGGACATCGGCAGATATCTTAGGGGGGGGGGGGGGGGGTCCCCAGAAATCGGGCTTTTCTTTTTTGTATGGGAGGCCGAGTATGGGCGGGCCAACAGCTAGTAGCGAAAAGAGAAAAAGAAGGCTACGGAAGACGATCAGGAACGTTGTTGCTCGGCCGCTATCTCTAACCATGGCGCACCGGCGGCAAACAAAGGATTGAAGGAGGGGGACAATGCGAAACGCCGCAAGAAAGAGGCGTGTGCACTCTGTCGCGTCTAATGTATACACACACACACAAAGCAGCGGCTCGGACGGTAAGGCGAAGAGAAGGAAGAGAGTCCAAACGAAGGGTGGACCCGTGGCCCTAGGTTGCCGGTTTTGTTATTTTGATTGGCACCGGCGTGCTTGTTCCCGAAGCTGGATCCCGGCGGGCCGGCCCAGTCGATTAGGCTCTGATAGCTGCTGTGTCAACAAACAGTTGCCCAAACGTTATCGAAGGAAAACAATTGGGAGCCAGAACCGCGGAATCGTTAGGGGACGCTAATCCGGAAGCGGTCCCTTTGAACTCCCCGTGCTCCGTTCGCTCCTAGGGCGTTTGGGTTTTAGTCTTCTTTATAGATGTACGGTGCCCGGGAGAAAGGGGGCGGCTAAGAAGGGGAATACGGTGTCAAGTGGTGGCACCTGCTGGCTGGACGATTTGGGTTCCTTTCTGTTTGGGGGGTGGTTGTTTAAACCTGGAAACAAAGTCGGCAATGGCTTCTCTCCCCCCCCCCCCTTTTCCCCTTGATCCTCGCAGCAGGGTAATGAGGGCCGTTTTCCTCTTTGAGGTACATTGGCTATCAATGAAACAGCTCGGTAATGTCGATCTTTTCGTGCAATCAAGTTTTGTGGGATTATAGTGCATAGCTTTGTTAATGAACGCAATGTATGTTGTGTACACAGCGTGACTCTGCCAGCAGGAACAAGCGATAGCCGTTTGTTATTGCTTTTATCTTAAGATTGAAAGACCTTCATAACATTCATTAGTAGGTTACAAGTCCTTATACTCCGAGAAAATTGAAAAACAGCGTTTGCGCTAAAGGTGCCGCGCAGTGTATGTTCACGCAGAAAAAAAAGTCTATATCTCATGGTCCGTGGTTGCCCTAACAGGGATAACTAGCTTTAGCCAAAAAAATAAATAAATAAAAAAGAGGTGACTCGTCCTTCTAGCAGTACTTGGTTCTGGTTAGGTATACATAACCCACATTTGATCGTTTACGCAAGATCCGACGCTGAGCCATTTTTTAAGGCGCAATAGCGGCGTAAACGGGAAAAAGGGCGTGAAGCACTTGAAACGCTTGTTAGAACAACATAAATTGTGACGCCATTACTTAAACCTAATGGCGGGGTTTCGCAAGAAATTTGCCCGCTGTGTTTAGAGGCGATTTCAACATGATCCCGCCCTACATTAGAAAAAGTTTTAGCTGCTGATAACGCAGTTTACTAAAACAGGAAAAAATATAAAGCACATTGTTGGAAGTTTGTGTTAAAACAAAAATTAAGCAACCTGGAGGCATATATTATTACCAGTGACAAAACCAAATTAGCCTACTACAAAATGTAGAACCATAGGTCACGCAGAATTTCGTAATTGCCTGGCATTGCAAGGTTGGTCTTCGAAGCATGTGTACCATAATTTTGTTTATAGGCACACGCTGGCAGCGTGCGTCTGCATGTTTGAACAGCAGGAGGAAATTGTGCCAGGTTTGCCTGGTGACCTGGCGCATGCTAGGCAACTCTGCGCAGTAATGCATTGGTCTACCAGCACGGTTCAAATAATCTGTACTGCCTTGATAGACACTTTACGCACAAATCCGACACTCAGTGGCGTCACAAGGGTGGGGGGGAGGGTAATCGTGGTGGGTAATCGCTGACCCTAGTGACGCCACTGCTTACACTGCTGATTAGGCACCTCGCAAGCGCGTGCTTAATCCGTGCTCAGAGTGTTGGGCCGGACCCTGTTGACAACGGAAACATTTTTTTTTGTGAACATGCTCGCTTTCAGTTTTAAGCGAAGTGAAATTGAATAACACGTCACATAGAAGATAAGGTTTTAGATAAAGCAACGCCTTGCTTCCTGCTGCGCAAAGCAGGAGTTTAGTGTAAACTTGAATTGGCATGTTTGAGTGGTAAGCGCTGATATTTAGTTACCATTTTTAAGGCGAAAGCCTTACTTGTCTCATTACAAGAAAATGCGGCGGCGTTGTGCCCGAGATATGGTCACACCAATACTTTTCCGACCATGTGCCTCATATATAAAACACAAACAAAAGCACAGCAACGCAGATGCTTCGTCACGGAAGCCTGCGGGGGCGCTCAAGGTCAAAGCAGACGCGACTCAGAAATAAAACACAAAGAAAAGCAATGCAACCGGGATGCTTCGTGAGGGAATCCGCCGTGAAGCCGGCGGGGTTCACCACGCATGCGCAGTAGGGAAGCGGGATGTCACCGCCAGAGAGCAGTGCGAAAAGGGAAGGCACGGCGAGCTGCTTGTAGGAATGCGCTGCGTGTAGCAATGCTTTCGCATTCGTAGACGTGAGTCGTCTCAAGTGTCTTTACGGTTACAGGGGTAAGAAATATAAACAAAATAGAAATACTTAATAGAAAACTCATTTTAGTTCAGTCTTTCATCGGATTTCAGTGCACCCTCGATGAATGTTTAATACCATGCAATTTGCCATAGTCCCATGCTGTTCATCAACCACTGGTCTCATCGTGTTTAAAGTAGTCATTAGCTTTGCTTCCGTATTTCATGACAACGTAATACGCAAAACGCCTTGAGGTTCACAAATATCTGAATGAATTCAAAGATGCTTAACACTTTTGCCCGATCAATAGGACTTTGCCTTTTCTAAACCCTATTTCATTTCTTAATGCGTGATATTATCGCCACTTATCGTCCCACTCTTCGTACTATATTTTTTATTATTTGCTTAGTACTACAGCGACAGCTTTGCTCAATATTACGGCGCATTTATGTTCTGTTGCCACTACAACCCTAGTATATATAAAAAAGGCTACGTATCGATTCGTCCCTGACAACCGGCGAGTGAGTTCCCAGCACGTAATTAGAGCCCTCGAAAAGCCGACTCCCACGTTAGGACCTCGGCGCAGAAGGAGGATTAAGAAGAAATACTCCGCGACGATATCAACATGTTAAATACCCATTGTTAGCAATTTTTTCATCATCCTGCTTAAGAGTTGCCAAATAGCCAGAACATGATTTTGAACAAGCAGATATCACGGAGGGTTACTCGGTTCGCCAAGAAACTCTTTTTATCCTGTGCCCTAAAAACAAAATTCGGATGTGTGTCGCATAATATGCAGTTTTGGAAAGTACTTTAAGTACACTGCACTTCGAGTACTACTTCCAATTAGGTTTAAAAAACTTGTACTTTACTCGAGGTATATTCTCTGAGTATGTACTTCTATTTTGCTTTAAGTATTTTTTTGGGTACTTTCCGAGGGAAGTACAGCTCTCGATTTCAAAGTACCTTCCCCGAATTTGACCTTGTTAATTTTGTATCACAAAATGACGCTTTGTCAACAAATAAGTACCTTACGAGTTGACTGCGTAAAAAAGTTCGTCATCGAGAGTAAAACTTCTACTCTGGGGCCACTTGACGTTATCCTATATTCGCTGCCATTTCCGAAAATACCGTATTTACTCGAGTAATAGCCGCCCTATTTATGAACAAGGCCCTTGCTTCTACTTTCCCGCAAATGACAAACACAGCCAATCATCGGGTTGCGCATAAATAACACAGCGAATAACCAGATCAAGGACCCGATTCTCCATACGAATGCAAATCTTCACAGATAGTATCTTCGCAAGAAGACATTATCTCTGTCCTGTAAACCGCTGGAGTCATGCTGTCGATCGCTGTGATTGGCAATCCGCGTGCTCTGCGGAAAGGCGAACCTCAGGTTTTCTTCATAAACGGTGCGGCTATTACTCGAGTAAATACGGTAACCAATGCAACCCCGATTACCCCTGGGGAAATCGCACCAGTTAATAAAAACAAAACACTGTATAGGGGAATGAAAGGACATCGTGAAAGATTGCGTTAAAAAGTACTTGCACTTTACTTTGAAAGTACAATGTATTTATAGTACTTTAGTTCGAGTACTACATTGAGGCCGGTGTACTTACTACATTACTTGAAGTACATAACATCTCATATATACTTTGTACTTTACCTCAAGTACTTTTCATATCGTACTTTGCCCCACACTGATTATGTATGCTACCGAAAAATTAAGAAACGCGGGGCGCGGCGAGCTAAAAGCATCTCATTATCGCTCAGTAGCCAATCAGATTGCGGCATTAGCCGATAAGAACGCCGGAGAGCCAATCATGAAGCAGGAAGCGTGAGCGTGGCAGGCTACACCCCGTGTTTCCTATAGACTGTCGATTACGTAAGTAAGACTGCGCCTAAGAATGGTTACTCGCGTAAAGACAAACGGGCGACTAATCAAATCCGGATGTTTTTGATGTATTGAATGTCACAGTAACTACACGGTGAACAAAAAGACTAAAAGGCGGCATGCAAAAAAGAAAGAAAAAAGAAAATAAAGAAAAAGGTTGAAAGGAAAAAGGGGGAGCAGAGTGGAGCGCCGAGATTATCATTAGGCAAGGCCAGTAAAGGTTGGAAAACACGTTGGCAAAAACGCTCGCGTTCATTAAAAAAAAAGGATGAAAAAAGAGCTAATTTATGCAAAACGAATGCCGGACTGCAAGGGTCAGGTCCAGGAACCTCATTGAATCCTCATCGAAGGACGCCCTTCGAGTGGTTTCAAAGTAACGAGAAACGAAGCTAAAAATAAAAAAAGAAAGTTAGGGACATAGAGGAATCACCGGGTGGGCGGTATGAGCTCATTTACATCAATCTCCATTTTTTAGCGTCATTCGTGAAAATTGCACCGGCTATCTGTTTTGATCTATGCGCTTACTTTTTTGGGTGCCTCTCGTTCAAAAAATCTTGCCAAGGCTTTTAACTTAATTAAAAATCGGCATTTTTTCTTTTCGAAAGAGGGCAGAGTGCGCCGTGTTCCTGCTGCGATCTATTATACACCCCGCCCGAGGTTAAGCTCTCGGGGCGTGCGCGGCTTGATTTTTCTAATAGTTGTAAAGCTTATACCGGCCGTGTCAGATACGCCTGATGTATGCCGTCGTGTGACTGGCCTTGCTTCTTCACTCTTAACGCGTGCTCAATTTGTTTTAAGTATTACACATCTCTCGTGTATTTATCATTGGGGTATTAAACACGTAGTGGGCGTTAATTTAAATCAAAGATTACGTTACAATGTCAGGTCACTTAAATGTGTAAACACCAAAAATGCACGCGCAGACGCGCAGCGGTAACGTAATATGTAAGTCAACGTAAGGTTGCATCTTAATAGCACAGAAAAAAAAAACACAAAATGTTTGACGCAGCGGAACGCATATTAACGTCGAATTCTTATCGTGCAAGTTAAAAGCAAGATAGACTGTGGCGTAAACTTTTATTTTGGTAATCCACAATCACGTAACCAATAAAATTCACCCGTCATATTCATCAGGAAACCAAGTGGAGGAAACATCATGTCCAGTGTCTCGACGCGGATTGTATACTTAAATCAGAATTGTTGGGATTCGTGATTTGCTAGTTTTCACGGCAAGTTATTGTCACTATGTGTTGCAAAAAAAAAAAAAATGAAAGTACGTTTTTTAAATTTTGTTTTAGTTTGGAACGTATAGCATTTAACGCAACTCCAAAGCCAGTTTTGTTCGAGACGCGCGAGCTTGCAGCCTCATTCACTCGAGGTCTCGTCGCAAGTACCCACGTGGTTAAGGCTGTGAGACTCGATAACTCCATTATCAGGTTATTATATTATAGGTTAATAATTGTGTGGTGTGTTTTTTTAGACAGCGCGAAGTTAGCCAGCCCCAGTGAGTATCTGGTCTCTCTATGGTAGTCGAGAAATTTAACAGGTGCAGGACCACCGCTAGCCCATGGCCCTAAACCTGCATCACGCAGTAGTGATCCACGACCGCACGCCGTTCCGATGCTCATCGAGATCGAAACGGGTAGGAGTAGGGATTCAACCCAAGAACCTTGGGGTCTACAGCGCGAGCCTCTTCTTTCACCTGCTCCGAGCTGCGGTACACCGACACACGCGTCCATCGATCCCTTACCATTATGCACCTGTAATTATGTACCCGATTGCTTCGAGAAGAGAGGCTCCGAAATGATAGAAACAAAGCCATGCTGCTTTACCTTAGCGCAACTTGTGCAGTTTCGAGCTTATTTTGCACTACTCTTTATTATATTGTAACCATTTTTTGTTGCTGCAATTTAGGAATTGACTAAATTGACAGAAGTCGGAATATGTCCGGTTACACTTCAACTTGGGAATAATGAATCGCGTCTTTGATTCATCGTTCTGATTTCGTTCAGCTGACCGCCGAAAGGTTAGCCACGAAGAAACAGGTATCAAGATACCGTGCCATGCCCCATGCGTTCCGTGCGCTGTCAGAGAATGTATAGCTCTACCATGAGCTCGCATGGAAAGCGCTCATTCACGAACGCTCCTTAGCCACCGCGAAACTGGCGCTGAAATTTTAGGGGCATGACCCTCACGGCGCGACGCGTCCGCCGTTTTCAAAAGCGTACGAAGACAGGCATTCACGGTGAGAAAAGGAAACGTCTGAGTTGTTTCCGGCGCCGACTACGCGCTGCGCTGCATTGGCGAACCAAATCGAGAACTAGAACCGGAAGATTCGATCGGAAAGACCTTTTGGAAATGGGTGTTCCGGAAAGGGTACTTCGCCCCAGACGCACTGGCACAGAGGGAAAGCCACACACCCAGGTTTGGCCTACGATAGCTAAATGCCATCTCGCGATAAGAGTTACAAGTGGTAGCTATAGAAATAGGTAGAAATGTTAATGAAAGAGCGACGACAATCGGTTTCGTATTCAGTCCAACCGGAGTCAAAGCTAGCTGCGATACAAGCACAAACGCACAAACTCCAACGCGATGTCATGACGCATTCTTCACGCTGGGTTTAATCAATTTGCGGTAACACGCGCGCATAAACACGAAACATGTTATAATCCGTAGCTTTGCTAGAACCTTGATTGACCATATTGGCCCGTAGCGTTGGTAGCGCTCGGACTGAAGGTGAAACAGAGTGTGGTCTCGCACGAGCCGGCATTGTTTCTGCAATACATAGTAAGACAATCAGTCATAAGAATGTAAGTCAAGGTAAGACAAACACTATTTAAAGTTGTTTACAGGTAATAATTTCTTATGTGTTTATACGCCTTTCAGCGCTTATCACCCCGAAAAAGAATGCCGAGTCACCGGCCTATGGACCCATGAGCGACGTTTGATATTTCGTAGGAGAGAGCTTCTGTGCAAGCTCAGAACGCGTTTCAGAGCCCAGAAGAGAATGTCGGCCGCACGCGGAAAGTGATTATTGGAATGGTCTATCGGCCTCAGAGCAGTGAACAGGAGGCGCCTCGATGGACGGACGGATGACGCTGACCACTTTGAATCGGACGGCGGCCTGCGCCACCTAGTCAGCGCGGCTGGTGGCCAAAATGTGCAACTTTGGGAAGGCTTAACCACCGAACGATTGGACGCGAGCTCTGCGTCGGAGTTCGGAAGGGCGCTCGAACGCGTTTGAGCTCAAGTTAAGGCCCAATGATTGTGGCCGAGGGCCGTCTCGGAGTTGCGAAAATCCCGCCTAAGAGGGCGCCACCTGTCAAACCAAACTTCACTGCCCAGGAGGTGTATATATAAGGTTGTTCGTTTTCGGGTTTTATATATTTTTTAAATTCGGGGGTAAAAATCGGGTGCTATTTTTCAAGCTGATAATCGGGGAGAAATCGGGTTCTTTGTGGAAACATTTTGAAATTCGGGTTTTTCGGGTTAAATTTACAAAAAAACTCAAAAATACATTTTTGTATTTTCCCGTTAAAATTAAGGGTCTGTTTTAAGCTGGTAAACGGGGGGGGGGGGGGGGGGGACATCAGGGTTTTCCAGCTCCGATTGCCGTTGGTCGCTTCAAGGGAAGCACGGCACACGGAGTCCTCCTCTCCCTCAGGTGTCAACGAAAACCCCGACCGTTCAAGGGACAGTCGTCTTTGATCAGATATTCACCTTATTTCGGGTAAAGCTCATCACGAGGGCGCCACCAGTCACTCAAACCGGAAAGGGTCCCCGGAGACTTCCGGTCGGTCACGCTCAGCGGCTTTTCTCCGCTGTTCCCGCGACGCAGTTTGTCTTTCGCTTCGTATGTTTCGTGTCTTTTCGCGACTAGATTAAACTCTCCGACCGATATGTATTCGCAAACAAACCGTTCTCTGCTGCCAAGCAAGGGAACGTGTTGCAGCGTCCCTGGTTGCAGCCTGCGCTCGGGGACCAACTTGCTTTCCGCTGTGAGGATGCACCGCTTTCCGGCAGACCCCGAGCGCAGAGCTTCGTGGCTTCAAGCCATGAAGAGGGACAAGTGGAAACCGAACGACAACAGCCGAATATGCTCCGCCCATTTCATTCAAGGTGAGCCACTAAGGTTTTTGTTTGTTTTGAGTGGTGATTTACACTTCCAGCTCTGTCAAAACACATAAAAAGAAAAAAACGAGGATATGAGCGTTCCGTCAAGACAGAAGGGTAGCAGCCGGTCAAGTTTAGTTCAAGGTTCCGATAGTTTCCTGGCTTTAGAAGCCTACCGTTTGATTTTGCTTGCCACAGCCGCTATTTCGATCCCTGGTTCGCGTGGATCGGGCGATTAGGTCCGGTAACGACTGTTCTGCGGCGCTTCTAGGAATCGCGGATTTGCATTTGCCGCTATGATTAAAGTTCACGGTCGGTTGTGTCAACAACGATGTAAAAACACAGGAGGAAACGCAGCATTTCCTGTTGTGTGCCGCATGCCTTCAGTTTTTTTTTTTACAATTCAAAATCGTGTGGGTAACAGCGAACTCAGAGGCTTAGAGTTTTGTCCGGGTAGAAGTGTAATGGTGACTAGCTTTACGAGCAGAAACACAGGCTTCAAACCAAATTTTGGTTCAAAGCTTAAATTTCGTTTACGTTCACAACGAGCTGCTCTATGAAGCGGTGTGTACCCACCATGCCATTTTTGTTTTGAATGCGCAATCATGCAACTGCGAAAGACACGTCCCCACTATGTCTGTCTTTCCCAGCCTTAATGAACTTAAATTTGTTGTATTATTAGTAGCGAAATCTTGCCAATGGTATACACTGCACCCTGGCCAACTTCCTGTATGGGCTGCCGTGGCATGTTCCAAAACAGGGCGCTCGCCTTAGCAAAGTGTGAATGTACACTCGACATTTATGTATGCATGAAGTCAATGCACAAACAGTGTGGCTGGAAATAAATGACCTTGTACCCTGTATTCCATCTGAACTGATAGGTGTCTTCCTATTCCTTTTACAGGAGCTCCTTCAGACGACCCAGTGCACCCAGACTATGCCCCGTCACGGTTTCTCTATCGAAAGGCACCCACCAGCCAAAATGTGCAAAGGTACAACCGACAAAAGGCAAGGACCACAAAACGAGCGGCGGCCGAGCCAAAGGATGTTTCGTGTGACCAGGCTCCAACTGACCCGGAAAACATCGAAGCAGTGGTGTGTTGTGAGTCTAGCACCAGATGTGATGTGTCGGTGGCCACCATACTTTCAAGCAAGGACATTGAACATCTGAAAGCAGAAAACGCCAGCCTGAAGAGTACCCTTGCTGAAACGCAGCATCAGCTACAGGAAACCAGCAACCTGCTCAAAGAGTACAAGGCTACAAACCTGAATTTGATTGCTGGCATCAACAAAGATTCTGCAACACAGGCAGCATTGCACTCGGACACTAGGGTTAAATTTTACACAGGCATTGTGAGCTTACATCTGTTCAATGCACTCCTGACGTTCATTTTGAGTGTGTGGCAGCCCGATGTCGCTTGTCTTCTGCCACAGGAGCAGCTCGTGCTGGTGCTGATGAAGTTGAGGCTGGGTTTGTTGAATGAAGACCTCGCATGCAGGTTCAAGGTGTCCACAACGACAGTTGGCGCAGTATTCCACGCCTGGCTAGACGTACTTTCACATAACCTCGGGAAGTTGATTGTATGGCCCTCAAGACGGGCTGTCAGCCGCAACCTGCCAACTGCGTTCTGTGATCCCATCTTCAAGGATGTGATTGGTGTGCTAGACTGCACAGAGATTTTTATACAAAAACCTGCCTACATGCTGGCTCGAAGCCAGACGTATTCCAGGTATAAGCACCATAATACTCTCAAAGTGCTTATTACTGTGTCACCAAGTGGAGCCGTTACTTTCATCTCGGGGGCATGGGGGGGACGGGTTTCCGATAAGGAACTGACGTTGAAGTCTGGGCTCTTGAACCTTGTGAATGAAGGGGATGTGTACCTCGTGGACAGGGGATTTCGATGCCAAGAGATGTTTGCTGCAAAAGGTGCCAGGCTGTTAATACCTGCATTCACTAAAGGGAAAAATCAGCTTTCGGGTGCGGAGGTGACCCTTTCCCGCAAACTGTCTCGTGCTCGCATCCACGTGGAGCGGGCGATAAGACGTCTCAAAGTGTTCAGGATCTTTCAAATGGTTCTACCAATTTCTTTTTTAAAGAAGCGTGATGATGGCGAGATTTGCACAATTGACAAAGCGTTAATTGTTTGCGCTGCCCTGACAAATCTGCAGCCCCCTCTGCTTAAGAAATAGGTTTGCCGGAGCATTTGTGCTGCAGCAGTGCAGCTGACCCGAATGATGTGTTTTACAGGGATAGGTTCTTGCAAGAGATTTTGAGAATGAAAATGTGGTTAATTTCTTTACAAAAAGTGTAAGTGTTTCTTTTTTCTTCACTGTATTTTGGTACTGCTATTCTGAAATGATCTTTTTTCTTGAGCATCGAGTGTATGTAATATATCCGTCATGCCCATTTTGCAGCTGACACATCCGTGGTTATCGCTACATGCAAACTCTGTATGAGCACTCGACTTGGAGTTAGTCACTGTCATGAGGGGGATCGCCAAACTCTGAGCAAGCCGAGAGAACAGCATGTGCAGCGCACAGTGGTCACCAAACTTGTACGGAACATGAGAACTGTGCATTATTACATGGGAGCACTATCCTGGCAGGCTTGGTCAAGTTTTGGGGCTGCTCGGGACAAGATTGAAACAGCCTCTCGTCGCGAGCAGGAAATAAAACTTGATCAAGCGTGACAGGATAGCTCTTTCATGAGATAGTTCGCTTATTTCGTATAAGTTTGGTGACCACCGTACATTGGCGTTCCCAGCTTGTGGTTATGTTGAATATTAGAGACATAATCAGCACGAGATCAGATGGCAACATGTTTTGCTGGGGGAGTGTGCACTTTTTTTTTTCTTTCTGCGACTGCTATTTTGTGGAAAAAAGCTAATATGCATTTTGGCTTATGATTGTCGAAGAGTCATCCTGAGTAATATTCAAAAGAGATAAAGAATCATTTCATGGCCCCGTTAAGAGAAGTGAATCCTATAATATGTTTGAACCTAATTTGATTTTTGGTACCAGATTGTTTTGAGCATGCAAACTCAGTATCATTAAGCCAGGTACTGCAACAAAAGTCCAGCAACTTCAGAGTCTATTTTCACCACAAAGCATGAGCAGTGGTTTTTGTACTAACCAGCGTTGTTAACTCAGAAACCAGAAACCCGCACTCAGAATTCCGAAACACCGCCAAATTTAGAATGTTGTGCAAGAATACCTTTTTAACATTTTATTTCCTTGACAAGTTACGAGATCTATACATATTAAAAAATGCAGTTAGAGATTTCTCTTCTTTCACTTGCTTGACCAAAAACTGATGGCAACACGACATATTCAAAGAAAGATGTCAGCGACTTCATCTCCAACGTGGTCTCACAAGTTTCGTGTTTTGATGCCCACCACCAATGATGTCGTGAGCGTTCCTCCTACGAACTGTAAAACAAATTCAAACATGTGCGCGCAAGTTTGTCGTGTTCGGCTGTTTTCCACTACAATGTCTCCATGATGTCCCGAGTGTTACCCGCACTGTTGCTGTTTGGATGGTGATCTTGACTTGCCTTGACTACTAACCAACTGCTAAATCACACTGAACTTTTTGCCGAGGGAGCACATTTGAAACCGTCAATAATGAGACATTTGAAACCGCTGAAAATCTCGCCATCTTCAAATAAACAATTTCTCGCTAAACAACACACCACTCTGCTAAATCTTGGGAGAAAACTGCGAAATTGACACCACTGGTACTAACCCACTTGCAATAAACAGTAGGTCTATTTTGCAAGTTTACAACCTGAGCACACCCATGTTTTAGGCGTACGTCGCAGTTTCACACATTTCAGGTGGACGGCTACATTACATAACTTGCATCGTAGGACAGATCCAGACTTCGGTGTTTTGCAAATGCACATGGTGTTTGCATCATCAATTTTTTTCAGCAGTTCTCTGCCATGAATTTCAGTGAAAATGTGACTGAAGTAGAACTCCTCTGCCTCACTGACAGCCGTGTTCCAGAAGCACTCATTAAACTTCACTTCTTCCACATTTATGTCCACATTTGTGAAGACTACAAAGAATGCTCTGGTGGTTTTCACAAGTGCCATCTGCATTTGGACCTGAGCATAATGCAAGTGGCCTTCTTTTAGACGTGCGTCAGCATCAAGGTATGGCAGTCTTACCTTAGCTTCATCAATTGTAAGGTTTGCACATGACGCTGGACACTTAATCTCCAGTACTGCGTCCGTGCAACAACAACAAGACACAACACCATCAGGGGAAGCTCCTAAATATGGCCTCTCGGAATCCACAAACAAACCACACTTCCTAACCTCAAAGCCGCTGTGCTTGGGTGCTTCATCGGCAATGAAGCGATTTCGAGCCTTGACCTCGTTCTCCCTGCCCCATCTTACATTGAACACATCGGGTGTCTTGGTATAGCCCATCACTTGGGAGACAATCCCCTCTGCCCCAGTGCAGCACGAGAGTACCTTTCCAAGTATGGACGCTGTTAATCTGCCGACTCTTTGCCTTGACCACTCGTCCGAGCTTGCCTGAGCACGTGTGCAGAGTTCCACCTGGTCGCACTCAGTCACTGAGAATGTTGCTTCTCTTGCAGCTGACTCATTAAGTGAACCGTAGAGGCACGCCATGTCCACGATAGTCTCAGGCACTTGAATTGGATCCTCGTCGTCTTCGACATCACCACTGGCAGCAGTGTCTGTGTCTTCGCTGTCTGTAAGACTCCTGAGCACAAGCGTGTCGGGTGCCAATCCCTGGAAAGAGTCATTGGTCGATTATAGTGTCACCTCAATATTTACGGGTCAAAACAATTGAGGCTACATCTCCACATTCCGATCAAAGTAACCTGTTGACATTCTATTATGTGCCCTTGAGAGCCTGCAATTTGTAGTCTGTGTCAAGGCGTCAACCTAACAATGAACCACAATTTACGACATCAAGTCTGCATTTGCACCCATTCTACAAGGTCGTCTTGTTAACACGAGAGGGCTAGAGGTCTCTCCTTGATTTTAAATAAAGCCGGTTTCACCACCGAAGCTATCGCCACAATTTGTCTCCTTGCTCGGGTTTTTCTATTATGGTGTCATGGATAGTAAGTACCTTTACTGTCTTGAGGAAGTCCTTGAGTTGTTCTGCTGTTGCCTCTGGGTGAGACGAGACTTCTTTCGGTGTTGAGATTGTGTTTATCCGCCTCCTCTTTGATGGCTTGATAAAGTCGATTGAAGCCACTCGACTAGCCTGCAGTATTGCATGAAATATTTGACAGCTTACCTCGGTCAGACGGTCATTTAAAAGGCATTCATAACAAACTCCTTTAAAAAATCGACGAATCAGCTCACGATATTGACTGTGCATGTGCCTTTCGGCGTACGCTAGTTCGCCAATTTTTCAAAGTAGTTTGTTCTGAAGGCTTTTAAAATGACCGTCTGGCTTTGGCTGCTTGGGGCACGGGAATATGCTTCTCGCTAATTCAAAGGCCAGGAAAAAACAAAAACATTAACACGGAAGCATGCACTGAATGCATACCTGAGCAGTGGAAGATGCTGTAATCCAGCGGCATTCGACAGAGGTTGAGCTTGGGTCATGAATGCCGAACTTCACATCAACTTCGACGCGAAACAGGAGCGCGGCTACGTGACTGCAGGCCTCGCCGAGCCTGTAAGCACAACAATTTGGAACGTGAGGGGCCGTGTGGTTGCGATCCGATAGCGATCAAAATGAACGGAAAAAACGAGCTACTCACCCTGCCATGCAGGTGCAGTGGGCGCTTAGGACTGTGCCCTCTTTCTTCACCACAGCCCAAGGCTGGTGGTACTTTCCCAGAGTCTGACTAGCTTCGACTTGCCCGGTGATGAGAACGATGCGAGCGTTCTCTATCGTAGCCCCAAATGAACAAGCGTCGCGTACCTTTCCGCTTAAAAACAGGTTGTAACCGTCTTCTAGTTTGTAGCTTTTGAATTGCTCTCTCGTGTAGAAGCATATCCCTTCCACGAGGTAGACGTAGATATCGCCAATTTCTAGGCGCGGCCACTGGCGAGCGTCCGTGGAGAACACGTTTTTGCGAATATCAGCGTCTAGCGGATCTGGAAGCTCCTCGCCCGCGATGGTCAGCTTTTCACGGTAGCGGCTTCTCGCCGGTTCTTCTAGCTTTCTAAAGTAGGAAGAGGACATTTTGTCGGAATAAAGTCACGGAATTCTAGCTAATACGCTGCTTCTAGAACCGGGTAAAAGAAAAAACGAGCGAGCAACCCGTACGCCTTGCTGCGAAGACAATCGTGTTTTCAACGCGCCAGCCGGACCGGAAGCCTTGAACCGGAAGTCGTGAGGGGTCTGCCAATGGGAAGCCAGCGGTTGAGTT